>SRPZ01000205.1:0-50610 GCA_018360255.1 Claviceps maximensis
CCCCCCCCCCCCCCCCCCACCCCCCCCGCCCGCCCAGCCGACCCGTCATGTCTCAAAGCAAATTGCCTGTCGGGCTGAACTACCGCCTGAATAGGGGACACCGACCGACCCGCTCGTCCATCCGCCCACGTCCCCTGATGGCGTCGTGGCACCGTACCCCGGCGTGCAGGTCGGCCGGCATCCAAGGCGTATGACCGTCGAGTCTGGTCACTGTCAAGTCGAGAAGACGTGAAGCGTCCGGATGAAGTCGAGTACTGCTCGATAAGGGGAGATGGTATCGTGGCGAGGGTCCCCGGCATGCATCGGCCTCTTGCTCGCAGGACTCACGCTCGAATGCCACGCCACGAAGCGGTCGTAGATGCCGACGCACCGGGCACGACGAACGGCCATGGCACGCAATTGAACAAGCGCTGCGCAGGGCATGGCCCTTGACGGCACGGCACGGCACCGGGACTGCGCACCCCATGGCCGGGGACCGCTGCACTGCGCTTGTGCTGGGAGGGCAGAAGCCTGGCTTGGGTTTGAGGCGAACATGCATGGCTGGACGAGACGAGTCCGGATGAACCAGATCCAGGTACCGAGAGAGAGCAGCTTAACTTGCCAGACACGAACGTGTATGCATGTGCACATACATATGTATGTACATATGCACGTCTGCAGTCGAACCATCCAGAGAACAGACGGCGCCGGCGAGCACGGACTCGCCACATCCATGGGAAAGCGACTTGTTTTTTTTTCTGTTTATTTGGTTTTATTATTATTACTATTATTCTTATTATTAATCTTCCTAGAAAAACCCCCCTTCCCCCCTCGACGGCTGCCAACTATGCTGCCCACAACGGCCCGGCCGGCCGAGTAAAAATCCCAACCAGCTTAGGTGTCGTAAAGTATCTACAACTCCATGATGACGGGAAACAATTCCCCTCCCTGATTTATTTCTTACCAAAAGAAAACAAAAACCAGCTAATTGATCATCATTCGATAGCTTTATTATCCCCCCACCGCGGCGCAGCGGCGGGCTGATTATGACTTTGTAACCCCCGTCTGAAATTCATACATAGAGTGTGCAGGGGGGCAGCGAGGGCGTGGCGTGCACGTGCAACGTGAACCTTGAAAGAATGTGAGAAAAGGGGTCTGCTCAGAATGTAGTATAGGTTTTTTTGTAGATATGTATGTAAATATCATGTACACGGCCTTGAAATGTCCAGCCCCTAATCCCCCCCTCCCCGCGTTGTCGGCGACGGTGCTTTGGGAGATTGAACAATCGTATCACTCCCAGCAGTATATCATGTACTTGAGAAGAAAGGGTCATTCAAATCAAGTGCGCCGGGATGGGCGTTTGGTGGCGCAACGTAATCTGGAGACCTGCGTGCATTAGGTTTTGAGGTGTACTGAGTATCCAGCATTAGGTTTTGAGGGTACTGAGTATCCAGGCATAAGAGAATGTAGGTGTACTGGGTATCGAGGCAAGGAGAAAGGTACATAATTAAGAGAAAAAGTACACAATTCAGACTGAAAAAGGAATAAAAAAACATATAATTAGACAATAAAAAAAAGAAAAGAAAAAGGAGAAAATGGCATAAGCAGACTTAAATTTCCGATCCTAAGAGTAAGTTTTGTGACATATTTTCTGAGAATACAACAGAAACGAAAATGAGGCAGGGAAAGAGAAGAAAAAAAAAGCTTGGATCACACTGCAAACCATTCCGGCAGGCTGTCCCAGCGAACTGTCCCAGCTAGCCGAAATGCGAGATGGAAGAACCGGTAGTGATAAGCACAGCTCACCTACCAAAGAGATTGAGAGTTCAAGATGCGAGACATGACGCACGATGCACAACGCGGCACGAAGCAGGAACGGCTTGGCCGGTATCCAGGTATGCACCATGCTGTGAAAGGTGCAGCCCGACGACTCGGATAGGGGCCATCCGTTCCATGTCTGTGAAATTTCAACGTGCATACGGCCATGGGCATACGTATCAACGTACCTGCATGAGCAGACATGAATCTGTAAATGTTATAAAAGTCGACCGCGGAACCTCCCACTTCGTTTTTGCTTTGTTGTCTCTTCCTTGTTATCACCAGGACAGCTCAATACCTCTCCCATTCATTCGTTGCTTTGTTTTGCACGAGAAAAAAAAAACTCTTCTTCCACGCCTCTCGTTCAAATTCCTTCCACCATACTTCACCTAGACAACATGCACTTTATTGCTGTCCTCGCCGGCGTCGCTGGCATGGCCTCTGCCACCAGTCTCGCTCGTCTCGGTGCCAACGTCAATGTCAATGCTGATGTCGAAGTTGCTTCCGTCGCCCACGCCAAAGTTGATGCCAACGTCAATGTCGACCTGACCACTGCTCGCAAGCAGTACGCCGGCTACACGTGCCCCAAGTCCATGAGCTACTGCAGCTGGACCAAGGCCTGCGCGTGCCCTCCCGGTCAAAAGTTCGACCTCGCCGCCGGCGTCTGTGTCGGCACAGTCCTGACTGGAGCCTGGCCCAAGCCCGACATCAGCGCCTACGCCATCGTTGATGTCCAGATCGGTAGCTTCTGTGCCGCGTCCCCTACCAAGATCGTCAAGTACAACCCCCACCACAAGTACTGCCAGGCAAGCCTCGACACCATCGTCTTCTCTGCCCCTGTCAGCATCGAAGTCGAGCTTGACATCGTTGCCGAGCTTGGCGTCGAGGTTGAGATTGACGTCCTCGCCGACATCAGCGTTGATCTGAAAAATGTCTGCGCTGCCCTGTCCGCGCTCTACATCGAGACCGTTGTGGACGCCGTCATTGCCTTCAACACCGACATTCTTGGCCTGGCCACCGTTGCTGCTGACATCGAGGCCAACGTCTCTGTCGACATCTTGAACAGAATTCAGGCTCTCCAGGCTCCCAGCTGCAAGCTCGGCCCTGGTAAGTGCAACCATGACTGTGTTGCCTACTGCACCAAGGGCTGCAAGAACTATGTTGAAGTCGGCGCCGAGATTGGTGCCGGCATCAACGGCCTCGTCGGCTTGTGCATTCTACCAAAGATCATCTTGACCCTCAATGCTGCCGAGCACATTGTTGCTCACGTCGTCGACAGCCTGCTCTGCCTCGTTGGCGGTCTGATCAAGACTGTATTGACCACGTTTGACTGCCACTGTCACTAAGCGGCAGCTTTCGTGTGCTACATACATACATATGTGGTATATTTACATGTATATCGATACTTGATGCTTGCTCAGGGCTGAAAAAACAATCGGGGAGGGACGCCAAGGAGTATTGTGGGCGCAGTCGGCCATCGATTCTAGCGTTTTGCATCCCATAGCATCTATTTTCTGTAGTCGGTGATGTCTGCAACACGTAAATAATAATTTCTAATTTATAGATGAGTTTGGCTTATTATTACCTAAATTGTGTCACTTCTGCGGTACACCGTAACGGATTCGGATCAAAGAGTTTGATCCTGATATACATTGAGCGTGTCGAGACTACAGGCTTTGCGGTCCATAGTATCAATGTCGAACTGACAGACTGACCTGTGCTCCAGCTATCAAATGCACAAATGCAATGGGATATGTCGATTAATGTAAACATATGTCACTTGACACGCCATTGTCTTAGTCGCCGAGAGTGAAGGTTCTTCAGAGAACCCTATTTGCCGTCTTTTGGTCGTTATGCACACACCGATACCATGATCGGGTTTCCAGTCTTATCCACCATGAACTGGCTAAACGATTCTTCATCGTTATCGTCCGTCAAAAACGTTCGATCCTCTGTCTCCAGAGGCAATTTCGAATACAACCCCTCCCCAGCCTTTGGCCAAGACGGAGGCAAAGTATCTTCCTCGGCCTCTTCGTTCTCGTTCTCACCTTCTTCCCCGACTGGCCGCGTGTCATCTTCATTTTGAGCAAGTATCAAGCGCCTGAGTGCTTTTTTGGCATTCTTTTGCCGTTGGCGGGCTTTTGGGTTTGCAACTGTGTGCCCATGTCTCGATGTCCCCATTGTGCGACGGTCCGTCTTGATTGGCTCTCGCTGCGGTTCCAGCGAATCATGTAGAGACTTTTGCCAGTCGGCAGAGTCAAACATGGGCAAATCAGGATGCTTTTTGGATACTGAAACCATGATATCGACTAAGAGCTGAGGCTGAAGTTGATCACAGAACGACAAAACGTTGAGCAGATCTGCGCGTTTTTTTTGCATAAAGTATTGCGTGCGCTTCAGATTCAGTCAGTAAGATATACATACGGGTATAAATTCAATGTAGTTCGCCAAAAAAAAAAAAAAACACGTGAGCGACAGAGAGAAAACGGCATAATGACCCCGTGTAGAAGCACTCACTGCCACGTCAGATGCCTCGCCGGCCTGAAACCCCCAAAGCTCCGACTTTTCAGAGTGGGCTTCGGATACTGCAGGTGACAACATCTGTTCTTGAACGACTTCAATCGTCCTTTGCTCCCAAAGACTGCTCTCTGACCTGGTAAGTTGAAGGTCAGACTGAAACTCGTCCTTCACCAATGTCAATGGCTGCAGCGGCTGGGGAGCAGTAGGCACGGTCGACGACGTCTTCACCGAGGGAAACGGTATAGTATTCTGCGTGAAATCGGGTATTTCAAAGTTTGGACTCAGCTTTCGTTTCAGCTTTGATGGAACTGCAGCAATCTGATGCTGATGGATTCCTGCGGCAGTGACATTGTCATGAGCACCTGCGCCATTTGGCAATGCCACTGTTGATGAGACTGCGGACACAAGTAGTTCGTCATTGCAAGGACTGTGTGTCCTACTTTGAAGACCATCGAATGTCAATGAGTGGGACTTTTTCTCAGCGTTAGTGCCGCGAATACGACTGAGAATAAGCGCACTCGAAGCGCTGAATTGTGGTACGTATGCCGCCCGCTGATTGGAAGGGATGCGGTCGGCAGTTTCGTCTGCCAAGCTAGTCGACGTACTGTCCAAATGTGGAGGAGCATGACTTGATTGATCAGACCGAGGATAATAGAATTCCATCCTTGCCAGGAGCCAGATTCTGCGGAGGTTGAACGTGTTGAAATGTTGAGTGGCAAGGAGGCGCCTGCTGGACGAGGTAAGCGATGTAAAAGACGACTATCGAAGCTCTTATTGATGCCCACGCGAAGGTTGCGGAAAAAAACAAAGCTCGCTCAGATACAGAAAAGAAAGACTAAAGATGATGATAGGAAATGAAACGACATGAAACGATGCAGGGAAACGTTGTTGGTGGTTGTCACTGTGAGTTCAACCGTTGTTCGAGATGAGGAAGGCGCGTCTGCAAACGCGGCTGTCACGTGATAGCATGGCCTTGCAGTTTCACTGCACTCGGCTGATCAGCACCAACCGCTGACCTATTCAGTGTTTACCGAGCGTGAGGCCGTGGCCGGACGAATGAATTTGATTTTAAAATTCTATACAAGACATTTGTTTCTACCGTACAATGCCTTTCTCTTTTAAAGCTGCAATATCGAATTTGCTGAGACCAAGATACTTCTCGAGCACCTCATCCGTATGCTGTCCCAGCATAGGGGCCACCGAGCGGATGGAGGGTTGCGTCTCCGAGAACTTGACAGGAGTGTTTACCATTTTGATGGGACCACAGGCCTCGTGGTTCATTTCTACGACCATGTTGCGCGCCTTTGTGTGTTCGTGGTTTAGCGTGGCTTGCACATCATTGATGGCCGCATAAGGCAGGCCACTTCCCTCGAATCTCTGGAGCCACTCTTCGGTAGTCTTTTGCTGCGAGACAGCTTCAATCATAGCTTCGAGCTCATCGCGATGCGAGACTCTGTCAGCATTCGTTTTAAATTTTGCATCTTCTTTCCATTCTGGCTTGCCAAGACCGTCGGCCAAGATTCCAAAAAGGCGGTCATTACCGCCGCCCAAAAGAATGTCACCATCCTTGGTCTTGAATGATCTATATGGAACGATGGAGGCTGTTTCCCACGTTAGTGTTGTTTTAAATGATGCTGCAAAAAAGGAAAAAAAAAGAAGAAGAAGAAAAGGAAGAAAAGGAAAAAAAAGGAACAACCGGGAGAAATACAACAACGTACGATGTGCTGTGCCCCATCTGCCCGAGTCCTTGTTGCCGCTAATCAGACAACTGCTGGCAATATTGGCCAACGTAGCTGTCTGGCAGTCACTCAGCGCCACATCAATATGCTGGCCCCTGCCAGTTTTGACCTTACCCAGCAGGGCCGCCATAATACTGTTACTGGTATATAAGCCAGTGGTGAGATCTGTGACAGCGACGCCAACCTTCACTGGTGGGCCGTCTCGTTGACCCGTGATGTGCATCAAACCAAATTCAGCTTCCACCATGACATCGTAGCCAGCACGGCTCGAGTACGGACCAGTCTGGCCATAGCCCGTGATGGATGCATATATGAGACCGGGGTTTATTTTCCGTAGCGCATCATAATCCATCGAATATTTCTTCAATGTGCCGGGAAGATAATTTTCTACCAGAATATCACATTTGACGACTAGCTTGTGCAGGATATCGACGCCTTCCTTATGCTGGAAAGAGAGGCCAAGCGACTTTTTGTTCCGGTTCGCCTATTCATCTTTTGGTCAGACGACAAGCAGCAATGTAGATGGGACAAGATCGAAAGTGATGCCGCGCAGATGCACCCGAAGGAGAAAAAAGGGGGGAATGGAAAAGCTAGGGCGTTTGTACCCCAAGAAAATAAGCAGATTCTCCCGAGCCTTGTACATGAGACCCCAACTTGTAAGGAGCATACGGAGGACCCCAAGCTCTAGTATCGTCCCCACGAACGGGATGCTCAATCTTGATCACCTCGGCACTGTCCGTCGCGGAAGAAGACATCAGATGTTTATTTTTAGCATTTAAAGTGAGGATCTGCAGTGGAGTGCGTGATAATAGTCAATACGACTCACCCCATGTCACCCAAAAGCTGGGTGCAATATGGCTGTGACAAGCAGTCAGATCCTGGCACACAAAATGTTGGCATTCAGGTAGCACCATGTACTTACACCAGCCAAGACACGGGTCATGTCCAAGACGCGATAGCCTTCCAAGGGTAGCGAGCCCCTGGCCGCCGCCGGCGCCGAGTATCGACGAGGGCCATAACGGAATGTGAGAGCGGGCCGAGCCGTGGTGATGGGACGAAGACGCCGCGAAATGGACGACATTGGCGAGGCTGTACATATATCACGATTCCCGAAGACCACGTGGCCGATCCGGGCGAGGTGAAGGGGAGAATCAGGGGGGAGAGATATTTCAGATAAGGCCCAATTCCAATACGGCGATTGTCGGTCGGGAATGGCTAATGATGCGTAGGTGAGGCGGAGAAAGTAGGGGTTCGGGCCTGGTCTGGTCCGGTCCGGTCCGGTCTGGTCCGGCCTGGTCTGGTGATCTAGTTGTCGCGCAGTATCTTCAGGGTTCGAAGGCCGGTCGATCAGCGTTTGAGGAGCAGCGGGAGACAGAATGGCTGCATGTGGGATTGATTGATTGATGGGAATCAGGGATGCTCGCCGGGAATCTGGCCAGTCATGACGCAGCGCCTGCTTGCATGTCCCGTGGCCGCAGCTGTTCCTATACCACCAGCTGTAAGTAGCGAAGTACCTGGCATGTACTGATACTTTATCTTATTGTCTGGCGCAGTCTGGTTCCGAGTCTACCGACCCGGCCCCGCGGCACTTGGAATGTCACGCCTTGGAACCACGCTACAACCGCACGACTAGGACCGTCGTGGCTTTTTGTCGTTTTCAATTCCTCATGTCAACTCAAATTCTCATCTTTTTCATTTGAACGACGACCTTCATCCAACTCTAACCTGTCCATCGAGTCCTACCCGTCTCTTCTCCTCCTTCCCCTCAGTTCGGATTGCCTGATCAGATTGCCTCTGTCTGTCGCTCCCTCTCCCTTTTGTGTTTCCCTTACCACCCTCCCTGCGCCTTCCACAAACAACATGCATCATTCTGACACATCAACCCACACAGTCTTATGCATCCAGAGGCATCTGTGCACAGCCATCTCGCATGTCGGCCGTCTTGGTGTGACGGTACTATGCATATAGCACATGTACGTATTTGTATCAATTTCAGCTATACGAGAAGGGGGCGGAGGTTTTTTTTTCTGATTGCAGGTACCCTAGTTCCTCCGCGTTGCGTCGGAAAAAAGCCTGACTTGACGTACGACAAGAATCAATCAGAGCACTACGGCGTCGTTCTTTTTTCTTTCTTTAGCAGTACGGCATTACAAGAACTGTCCATGGATCTTTGTGTCCTTTTACTTTGTGTCCTTTTACCGGATCAATTAGGCTGCCTAGATTCTTATGGGTGTGTGCTGCAAGTTCATGGACTTGATGCAACTTGACATTCATCACGCTGGGACGATTATTTCGCGGCAAACTCGCAAGTGGAATAAAAAAAGAAGACGCAAACCCCTCCAAAGAAAATTGCGCACGTGGTACTTGACCCTGAAATCGCGCGATTTCATACACACTCGCGGTTTCGTGGCGCCGCCATGAGCGATTTTGGCATGTCGGGATTCCCGGCACCGTCATCGTCATCAGCAAGCATCCTATCCCCATCTCGCTTGTTTTTCTTTTGCATAGGTACTGGAGATAACCGCATGCATTGATGCTCAAACGCCACGCCGCGTACGCCCCGAATGCCAATTATAGATGCACATCCCCAGCAAGGACCAGGCTGTTGTGTACTTTCATGTCTGTCTGTCTCTCTCTCTCTCTCTGTGTGTGTACTTTTCCTTTCTTTTTTTTGTGCGCCGCACATGCCCCCCGTGTCTGATACACTTCTGAATCTTTCATCTTTTCCTTGCTTTTTTCTTGTACTTCGGACATAATGCCGGGGAAAGATCTGCTATATAGATTCTCATGGGGCCTCCCACTTGTGGGGGATCCTAGGAGAAAGTAAGCAGCCAACTACATCTTCACTTGCGTGATCCAACTTCGGGCTCTTGTCCAGCGACGAAGCTTCGCGCCCTTCTCCAGCATGGCTCCCCCGGCGTGGATGCGACATCCAAGAGCGATCGAGAAGGCACACATGGAAAATTGCACAAAACTCTGGATCGTTGTGGCTGTCATTGCTGGAATACTCGTTCTGACCGGGCTCACCACCGTGCTTGTCATTTCCATCGTCAGCTGCCGTCGCTGGTTTCGCAGCAGCCGCCGCAGCAGCCACCCCCTCTCTATCCGCCACCCAAGTCCCTACATAGAGGTGAGCTCGAAAGAGTGGCCGCGACCAAAGCTTCCGGTGTGGAGAACATACTCTGACCTATCTCTACGAAAGAGTTTTGATGCCAAGCACGAATACCAGCGACTGTACATGATCCAAAAATCCCTTGCTAGCCGCGCAGCAGCGTCAGGGGAATTCGCGGGGACCGACAATTCGAACAATTCCGGAAACGACCCCATTCGAAAACCAAGCAATAGTCTGAAATTGCCGTATCACGAAAGACGCCATGATAGCACTATCGGTTCAGGCCAAAAGGGGCCTGCTGTACAGCAGCAAATCCAACAGCCCAAGGTGCCTACTCGCTTGGTGGACCAGCACAAAGAATGGGAGGCGCGGCTGCAGCGCGAGGGCGAGAGATCCTTGAAATGTCACCCGGCGATTGGTGCAGCTTGAAACAGACATGTCTCACAGGGATGTCGAGATGAATCCCCAAGGGGATGAAATACAAGCAAGGAAGCTTGAAGCGGTCGTTTCAAAAAAGACAGGCAAAAAAAAAAACGGCAGAAAAAACCACACACACACACACACACACACACCCACACACACACACACACACAGAAAAAATAAAAGAACCCCCCCTTCCCCCACCCCCGATGACCTAGAGAGTCGTGTATTAAAGCATGGAGCTTATCATCGCGCTGATGATATGACCACAGGAGTCCAGGATACATACCCCTTCTGCTTATATGGATGACGAGACGTCAGCATCTTGAAACAGGGCCAACAATGATGATGTCGTATGAATGTAAAGTAAAGACTGATGCTTTGATATATTTTATATATGTTGTAGAGATGGAAATAAAATCATGATCTTCTCAATATTCGCGAGTCAAATCCGGTGCCACCTCTCCGTTAACCGACACATCAGAACCCCCGATCATGACCCGATGTTGTTGGTGACTTCGACGAACGCTTGCCACTGTTTCCATGCCTCGCCGCTCTTGATGGCCCATTTCGCTCGTCTATAGCCCTCTTTCCAGCGCTGTCCCGCGTGTCCACGCTCAAGAATGACCTTGCCATCGTCGCCATGGCCCATATCGCTCGTATCTGATTCACAGACTCCGGAGACGACGAAGAGAGCAGCAGTATTAATAGCGATAAAGTCAATCAGCGGGCTGTCCTCGGGATAATTCCCAGAAAGAATCCTTTGCAGGATACCGGCATTCTCAGTCGGCTCCTTGCCTGGTGATACCTCGTCCAAAGTGTGGCGTGTGGCACCAAAGTCCTCAGGCGTGATGGTAAAGTGCTCAATGACCACCTCGCCACCATGAGGAGTCTTCTCTCTGAGCATCCAGCAGAGGGTGCCGCCAGCACAGCTGATCTCGTCGAGTTCCTCCTCGCCACATACTATCAAGGCCTTGCGGCAGCCAGCGCTCTTCAACGCCTCCGCAAAGGGCGGGCCGAGATCGCGTCTCCCAACTCCAATCACTCGGGCCTCCAGAACATCTTCGACAGGATTCGCCAGCGGACCCACGTTATTGAAGATGGTTCGGAAGGGCAACTGCTTGCGGATGGGAGCAACGTAGCGCATGCCGGTGTGGAAAACGGGAGCAAAGAGGAAAGTGTAGTTGGTTTTCGAGTAGATCCTGGCGAGGGAGCTGGGCTCGACGGCGCTGAGCAAAGGTGGTCTGGGCTTCATGTTGTTGATGATGTCCGCGCTTCCAGACTTGGACGTGCTAGCTCTGTTTCCGTGCTTCGAGACCATGAGGAGAGACGACGCCAGGATGGAGGCAGTTGTGCTGACGTTGAATGTGTTGTGGGAGTCACCTCCTGTACCTACAATATCGCACTAACGTTTTTTTAAAGTAGGATAAAAGGGTCAGCAATTGATGTGTACACAGTAAGAGCCTTTTACGACATAATATTCTTGATAAAAGGGCTTGTTTCTCTGTCTCTTTTTCTTTTTTCTACATTTGCTTCTGCTCTTACCAAACCTCCGTTATAAGTTCCTTCTTTCCTCGCCCTTTTGGCAAGAACGGCATTGAGCTCGTCGACAGGAATATCCTCGGCCGCTTTCAACATGACGCTTGCGGTCTTTTGCAAAACATCTGCCCGGAAATCCAGCTTTGTGAAATGAAGCGCCATGAGCAGTGCGGCCGTCTGGGCTTCAGTCACTTGATTTGTGAAGAAGTGAGAGATTGCTTCGGCGATTTCCTCGGCAGGCACATGATTGTTCACCGGCCAGAGCTTCGTCAGCAATGGCTTCAAATCGACTGGAGGTAGCGAGGTGGGATCGCTGGAGCCCGACTTGAAGGACGACATGATTCGAATGGGGATGAGATGAGGCAGTGGTAGATTTGCTGTCAGGACGATGGCAGAAGGCAAGATCGATATAAAATGGTGAAACGGCCAGAACCTGTGTTGTTTTTGAGCTGGCACGATATATAATGGGTATATATCAAGCCGGCGGGTTCATAAATCGCTCATGAGAAATTGTATGAAAAAGATTGACCCGACTCAAAGGAGTCAGGTCGGTCCAGTTGCGATGGGGCGATTCCTTTCCCCTAACTGCCGGGCGCTCCGCTGCCAAATCGGCAGTTGTATTTTTGCTGGAGACTTCGATATGTAAGATGTTATAATTATTTGCCGATATCGGCTCCGCACCACGTTTGTTAGACGACGGATTACTCAGCATCAGGTCGGTAATCGAGAGGAGAGCTTTCGTGTGGTAAGGGGGGAATCTACCCAGATGAGTCGGGGAAAAAAAGTTACTTGTGATTTGAATGATGACACATAGTGCTATAAAAAAAACAGGGTCTTTTGATAATATTATTGATGCAGACCGAACCCACTTGTCTTGGAAGTTCCTGCATATTGGCGATTGCAGACTCGAACCAGGGTGTGCTGCTCATGCACGTGACAGTGCACTACGCACCTGTCACGGACTCGGTTTCATAGCCGCCTCGTCCGCCTTGGCTTCTTACCTCGTTCCCTTTTCCCCTCGACAAGCAACAAACATCCGTTCGAAAATCCCGTGCGAGCCCAAGATGATTCCACCCGATGGCGAAAGAAACGGCCGAGCGTTTCAGGAAGATCTGAACAATGTCTTGTGCTGCCCCGACTGCAAGGAGATCCCGCCAAACCTGATTGAAGAGTTCTCCAGTGGTGACATGGTTTGCCAAAGCTGCGGCGTAGTCGTGGGCACGCGCATTATCGATACAAGGTCAGAATGGCGTACATTCGCTAATGATGATCACGGTGGTGATGACCCGAGTCGTGTTGGTGGACCGCAAGACGAGTTTGTGGAGGGCGAGCAACTCGCCACAACCGTTGCGTTTTCCGAATCAAAGGCGCATAAGGCACTGTCGCGCACGCAGAACAATGCAAACCAGGACAAGGCTCAAAGAGGCCTTATGGAGGCGTATAAGATGATCGTTTCTCTCTGCGAAACAATCCATATGGGCCAGAATGTTTCTAATGCTGCGAAACACATCTTCAAGCTTGTGGACAAGCACAAGTTCATGAAGGGCAAGCCACAAGAAGTTGTCATTGCTGGCTGCATCTTCATTGCCTGCCGACAGAACAATGTCCCTCGAACATTCAAAGAAATCTTCAATCTCACCAGCGTCAGCAAAAAGGAGGTTGGAAGGGTCTTCAAACAACTACAGAAGTTCTTGCAGAAACTGCAAGATGCCGACGGCGAAGGCGGCACTGGCTTGAACACGGTGACGAGTTACGAGAACACGTCTGTCGGCGCTGAGGACCTCTGCAGTCGATACGTTTCGCAGCTCGGCTTCAAGAACCAGCAAAAGATCTCCAAGATTTCACGAGAACTGGCAGAGAAGGCGAATGATATCTCTGCATTAGCCGGCCGCTCGCCTCTCTCCGTTGCTGCAGCTTGTATCTACATGGCTTGTCATCTTATGCGTGAACCACGCTCATCGCTTCCAATCGCAAAGCAAGCTGGCGTCAGCGACGGCACAGTCAAAACTGCTTACAAGCACCTTTTCGCTTCTCGGGAACAGCTGATTAAAAAAGAATGGCTTGATGACGGATGCAGCATGGACGACATTCCCCAAATACAGGCATAAGTAGTCAGGCACTTTTTCCATAACATCCGAGGCTTGATTCATCTTGCGAGTGCAATTTATCGAACGGCGTCCTCTTTTTATGTTTTTTTTTTTTTTTTTGCCTTCTTGTCTGGCGTTTTGGTTGGACTTAGCACGGCGATGCTAGATGACGACCACCTTGGTTGGTTGATTGCCAGACCGACGGTCGGCAGAGCGACTTGATCACCGGCGTTGAAGGGGACTTGCTTTTTCTCAATATTTTCTTAAAGCGCACAATGATGTGGCGCTTCGACTCAGCGATGACATTTTTAAAGTACTCGGAAAGTAGGTGTCTGCTTTGTTTGATTACGACTGGCCAGTTATCGGATACTCAAATTAAAGCTCAGAGGTTCGTGTGAGACGGAGCATTACGCACTTGCTCCTCTTCACGAATAATCATGCATGAGCGTCCTCCTCTGGGTAAACACCTTTTTAACAAGAGGCAATCCGGATTTGGGACGCTCGTGACTATGAACATGTTTTCACAGTAGGATATTCATTTTTTTACTAAGCAAAGTTTGAGACTGCCTTGCGGTCATCGGGGCCCAAGAATAGGTAGTAAGCGTTGATTGACAAATTGACACTCGACTATTGACTGGATTGTTCAATGTTCTCTAGCGTTGTGACTAGCTCCCGTCTGATGTCGATCAAGGCAGCATGGCGTGGCACCCACGTGGCGTAGCATGTTCGCGAGAAATCAGGTGCGTGTTGAATGTTCGCAGGATGATGGAATGATGGAACGACGGAATGACGCCATGACGCCATGAACGAGATGACGGAATGAATGGCATGCCGTGTGGGACCTGTCTTGAGCCTGGTGTTGCACGGGCGAAGCCTTGATGGGGAATTAGACATCAGATCCTCCTAATTCCCGCTCCCTGTGACGCCATTTCCGGACACAAAAGCCCAGCCTGTCATGTCATGGATGGGAAGGTGCATGCGGGCTGAAAGGCCATTCATTGCCTGCCGCGAGCTTCTGCGCCTTGACAAAAGACGATACGAGGCCATGTGAGCACTTTGTCTGCCAACATTGAAAGTTTCATAGTCTTGCCAAGTTTTCTTCCTGGTCGCTCTGCTCGACTGCCTGATGACAATGCGACGGCGGAGGGCTTTTTTTTGTATTCCGGGGGTTCTTCGTGTTGCTCTGCCACCACTTCAATCATTATTCCTTTGTTCTCACTACCTGCCTCCCTATAGGCTGTGGTATCCCCTCTCCAGCTTCCAGTCCAGTCAGCATTGAATTTCCCGAATCCGTCCGTTGCCATTTCTCTCGCGCCATGGCCGTGAACGAAAACACCGACCAGACACAGAAGCACGAGGTCCGACATGCCCGTGATTGCAATTTACCTGCTCGGTGCGAAAAAACGCCTCCGGCCTCGGGCGTCACTTGGATTCGACGGCTACACACTATGTTCGAACATGCACTTGACCACATACATCAGTCGACAATCGTCGACTTCATTCTTCGCAGGAAGCACATGGCCGCCTCTAACGACGAAAGGAGGATCCCGCTGGCCATCGAGCACAGCGAGCCCTTGGTAGACGCAAGACGCGGCCGAGCGTACGTCTCCAATAGTGTCCGGACATCTCGCTACACCCTGTGGGATTTTGTCCCTAAGCAACTGTTCTTTCAATTTACTCGCTTAGGAAACTTTTATTTTCTCTGTGTTGGCGTTCCGCAAATGGTAAATCTCGTTTTGGAATCCATTGTCTCTCTCAGTCTTTAGTTAAGCGCCCTCTTTTGTTTTGCGTCCCCCTCTTCCGTCTTTTTTTCTTGCTTAAGAGCTTTGTCTAACTCGTGCTTGCTTTTTTGTTATTCTTAGATACCCGGACTGTCGACAACTGGATCATTTACGACAATCTTGCCGTTACTGTTCTTTATTCTATTGACCATCACCAAGGAGGGCTACGATGATTTTAGGAGGCATCGATTAGACAAGGTCGAAAACGCCAATTTTGCGACAGTCCTTGGTCGAGTTGATCACCATACTCGCGAACTCAGGCCGCCCAATCTGTGGAAACGACTGAATCCGTTCCACGTTAAAACAACATCGCAGCCTAGAGTAGCTCCCAACGACGATTTTCAAGGCATTCACTGGGTTCACACTCGCTGGAGCAGTATCAAGGTGGGAGATGTGGTGCGGCTCACTCGGGACGAGGCTGTTCCGGCTGATCTGGTCCTGCTGCATAGTTATGGGGAAAATGGTCTTGCGTACATCGATACCATGGCGCTGGATGGCGAAACGAGTCTGAAGACGAAGCAAGTCTGTCATGCTCTCAAGGGCTGTGATTCCATCCGAGGAATCGCCAACTGCAAGGCTGAATTTTCAGTCGAAACCCCGAATCCGGACCTCTTTAACTTCGAGGGTCGAGTCAGCGTTGACGGGAAAACCGTGCCATTGACACTTAACGAGGTCATATACAGGGGCAGCATTATGAGAAATACGACGGCCGCTTATGGACTCGTCATCAATACTGGAGAGGACTGCAAAGTCCGCATGAACTCTAATCGACACCCACGAGCCAAGAAGCCAGAGTTGGAGAAGGTGGTGAACATGGTTGTTGTTACGCTTGCTATTTACGTTGTCGCCCTGTCCGTTGGCGTTTCCATGGGCTACGTGAAGTGGAAGGAAGACTACGAACGACATGCCTGGTACCTGGACCGGGCTACTGTTCCCTTTCACCAAATCATCGTCGCCTTCATCATCATGTTTAACAACGTGATTCCGTTGGCGCTCTACATTACACTTGAGCTTGTCAAGATAGGTCAACTGCTACTGCTGAACTCGGATATCGAAATGTATCACGCAGAATCGGATACACCTGCCCGGTGCAATACCAACACGATCCTGGAAAACCTTGGTCAAGTCGGGTACATTTTCTCGGATAAAACGGGAACACTGACGGACAACATCATGAAATTTCGCAAATTGAGTGTCGCCGGTACAGTTTGGCTTCACGCTAGGGACCTGGAACAACACGGAACAGAGGCAACATGCTCCGAAATCTCTTCAATTGAGAATTTGATGGATGACATGCCTCGGAAATCTTCTGTGCGGCGCAAGTCCGAGGCGATATCACCCGTGATTCACGAAGAAGAGGGCACTGACGAGTTGGAGTCACCGGGCTGGTCTCCTTCACGGCTTTCTGCAGCAGGTCGTCGCACATCCTCCCAGTGGCGCTCTACTGGTCGTCCCGATCACGTTCAGCCTGACCTAAATACCTCAGACCTCGTCACATACATCACGCTCCGCCCTCATTCAGCATTGTCGAGAAAGGCCCGAGAGTACTTGCTTGCAGTGGCGTTGTGCCACACATGCTTACCGGAAATTAAGGATGGCGGTATCAATTTCCAGGCATCCTCGCCTGACGAATTGGCTCTCGTCCGGGCTGCGCAGGAAATGGGCTATGAAGTCGTTGGGCGGACCGCTAAATCCATCACCTTGCTCGTGCCCCAGCCGGGCAGTGGCGTAGCGGAGAAGATGAATTTTGAAGTCCTGGACATTATTGAATTCAGCAGTTGTCGAAAGAGGATGTCCATCATTGTTCGATATCCCGACGGTCGAGTGTCCATTATTTGTAAGGGCGCCGACTCGGCCATTCTTCCTCGACTCAAGCTCGCTTCGTTGGCCATACAGAAAGCTGCGGAAGTGAGGCAGAGTGCGGATATGGAACACGAAGTACATCGCCGCAGTATGCAACATGATTGCCGTAACAGCTTCGGTGTTCGACTTAGCTTGACCGGACGACGGACGACACCGGCTGGTGTCAACAGGGGCCGAAGCACTGATACACATCGGCAGTCTGTCATGGTCAGAAGAAAGTCCTTTGAGATCAACAAACTCGCGAGAGGCTCGGGAGATCACTCACGAGATTGCTCGCCAACACCTCGCCACGTGTCACTCGATGTGTCTCGAGATCGGGCGTCTCATCTGAGCCCACCAAACCATCATCCTTCATTACCTGTACCGAGCCATCTCCGTTTCCTGGAAGATCTGACCACGTACGATGAGTCTGATATCTTCACAGAATGCTTCAAACATCTGGATGACTTCGCGACTGAGGGACTCCGAACATTGCTATATGCGCAACGGTTCATTCCTGAGCAGGAGTACCAAACGTGGAAGAAGGGCTACGACGACGCGTCCACAAGCCTGGTTAACCGACAGGAACTCATTGAAGCCTCGGGAGAGAAAATCGAGCAGCTGTTGGACTTGATCGGCGCAACGGCGATTGAAGATAAGCTACAGCAAGGTGTTCCCCAGACCATCGACCGACTCCGACACGCAAACATTAAAGTATGGATGTTGACAGGCGACAAACGCGAAACGGCTATTAATATTGCTCACTCGGCTCGCATATGCCGACCCGGATCCGATCTATACGTTCTTGACGTAGCCAAGGAACAGGCACTAGATGCCCAGCTGGCTGCGTTGTCCGAGGGGCTACAAACTGACAAAGTCCATAGCGTAGTCGTGATTGACGGTCAAACGCTCGCGATCGTGGAAAAGTCCGAGCCACTGTCGAAGCAATTCTTCTCCGTCATGCTGC
The DNA here is from genome assembly GCA_018360255.1 of Claviceps maximensis. Taxonomy (NCBI): domain Eukaryota; kingdom Fungi; phylum Ascomycota; class Sordariomycetes; order Hypocreales; family Clavicipitaceae; genus Claviceps; species Claviceps maximensis. Next base: position 17,805 of record SRPZ01000205.1, read on the forward strand.
TTGTTGACTCCGTCATATGCTGCCGCGCCTCCCCAGCCCAAAAAGCACTCCTCGTCAGAACAGTCCGCTCCTCGTTGAGCAATTTCAAGCCTCTACGCAACAACAACAACAACAACAACATCGATGAGCATCGCGGCCTCACCCTGGCCATTGGCGATGGAGCCAACGACTTGGCCATGATCCAGGCAAGCCATGTTGGCGTCGGCATCTCCGGCCAAGAGGGCCTCCAGGCAGCTCGCGTCGCAGACTACAGCATAGCCCAGTTCCGCTACCTACAGCGACTGCTCCTTGTCCATGGCCGGTGGAACTATGTCCGGACCGCCAAGTTTATCCTCTATACCTTTTGGAAAGAAATGTTCTTTTACCTCCCGACAGCGCAGTACCAGAGGTACAATGGCTACACAGGGACGTCTCTCTACCAGTCGACGAGTCTGACCGTCTTCAACACGCTCTTCACGAGTCTTTGCACCATCTGTCTGGGCATCTGGGAGCAAGATCTCTGTGCGGACACCCTCTTGGCGGTCCCGGAACTGTACGCCTATGGACAGCGCAACATGGGACTTCATCCCTGGAAGTATTTTCGGTGGATGTTGCTGGGAGCTGTGGAGGGAGTGATTGCTTGGTATGGCGTATGGGCGGCGTATGGCTGGATGTCTCCTGCCGCTCGTGACGAGAATCTTTATGCGATGGGCACTCTTGTCTTTACAATTGGCATTTTGTGGATCAACTGGAAGTTGTTGTAAGTTGTTGGTGCTCTCTTAGTATTTTCCCTCTCCTTTCTTTTGTTCCTTTTTTTCTCTATTTACCCTCCTCCCCACCTTTTCCTTTTTTTTTTACCCTTATTGATTCTTAGTATCTTCTGAAAGATACCCTTTGAAAAAACTAACCGAGTGCAAAAGTATATTCGAAATCCACTACAAATCCACTATTATCATATTTTCCTTTCTCATCACAACATGGGGCTGGTTCGCCTGGCTCTCTTTTCTCGACGGCGTCTACGCCCTCGGGCCAGAAGGCCCCTACAACATCCGCCACACGTTTACCCGACACTTCGGCCGCGATCCAGTCTGGTGGTTCACTGTCTTTGTCGTGCTCGCCTTCCTGGGGTTGCTGGAATTGGCGGGCAAGACCGTCAAGCGCAACATGCTCGTCGCCGGCGTATGGCGCTGGCCGCCGTGGAAGACGGCCTCTTCTGGGGACGGGAACCCTGACGAGTGCATGTGGGACTTGCAGGTGTGGCAGGAGCTGGAGCAGGATGAGAGGGTGCGGGAGCGGTTGCGCAGACTGGCGAGTGATAAATTTGCTGGAGAGGATATGGAGGATATAGAGGATGAGGATGTATTTGATTTGGAGGTACGGATGGATGGCCATGCTTGACTGGGGCAGGGGCCATTTCTCTAACCTCCCTCTCTCCTTTCTCCTTTTCCTACCCACGCCCTCCCTCTCCTCTCTATCTTTACTCTTATACTTGCTCTTAGTCTTCCACTCTCAGTCTTAAAAACTCTTACTTCCTAATTCTTACCCTTCTAATCCTACTACTTTTATTTCTTCTATTCCTTTTCCATTCCTTTTATATTCTTTTTCTTTCTATTATACTATTAAGCATTGCTTTATACTTGGATAGAAAACTGTTTACCTCGAACCTGCATCACATAATATATAAAATAGATATTAAGGCCTATAACTTTGACTCTAGATATAATAGGACATAATATAATGTGGTATAAAACATAGGGTATGTTTTATCTTATTATTATGAGAGAATATAATTAAAGAAAGGAAAAGAACAAATAGGAATATATATACTAAAGACATAACTAAGAGTATGTTTTATATTACAATTATGAGAGAATACAATAAAAGATAAAGAGAAGAACAGAAAGATATATAATATATATAGTAGAGGTAGGATTCTATATTCGGGACTTTATCACTTTGTCCGTTTCAGAATAAAGTTCATGTATTCAAAGCACTTGACCGCAAGTTTTGTGGTTTTCAATATTGCGGAAACGCTCATGGCCTGCTGAGCGTGGCATTTCTCTGTGATGGACTGGGAGTGTCGGGTAAAAGGGGGAGGAACATGTGAAGTGTATGTGTTGCTCTGTGTTGTGACTGGACTGAGTGGACGCGAGTGGGGGTACACGACGGGCATGCACGTGCGTGCGCGCGTGCGAGCGCCCGACGTCAGCTTGGAAGCACATGCAGCGCGGCGAAGCTGGCGGGCGCACGCGCGCGGCCACTGGCCAGCTCAGAGCCAGAGACTGCCTGCCTGCTGCATGCATGTGGAGCTTCAATCGTTCGTCTTCAACGTCAAAGACGAGGCGTCCGTCTATCGTCCATCGTCCACCGTCCACCGTCCACCGTCTACCGTCCACCGTCCATCGTGCGTGAGCCGAGCGAGCTGACCGCGCCGTTGCCTCCATCTGTCTTTTACCCATACATCTTGATCCGTCCCATACCGGAACCTCGCAAGCTCCGTGCTATGCTCGAGCTGGAACAACGGCTACCTGCTCACCTGATCCGCCTCGAATGCCTTCGACTGCCCTCTTTCCCCCCCGTGCTGGCTTGACCGACGAGCTTGCCTCCTGCTGCCGTTGACTGCTACTGCTTCTGCTACTACTTCTGCTTCTGCTTCTGCTTCTGCTGCCGCTGCCTCTGTTCACAGCCTCATACCGTCTCCATCCACTGTCCTCCACCACAACCCCAAGTCGACGTACGACCTTGGCGGCCTGGAAGCACCCTCGATACCGACGCGAGACTGCCACAAATCATCAGCTGCCATCAACTACCGGTTTGCAGACACCAGACTGCCACAGACGCCGTGCATGTCATCGTCAGAGCAGCCTCACGGCAGCGAGGTTATTGACCGGCCTGACGTCAAGCACACCTCGCCATCCGAAAACCATGTAGCGGCTGCCCCAACCGTCGAGTCGATACAGCTCGGTGCCGTGGAGCAACATGTGGCTCCTGGTTACCAACGCCCAGCCCTCATACCCACAAACATGAGCTCCAATATGCAGACGGACACGGATGCGGATGCAGCCCATCACGCGTCCATCACTCCAGTCCCAGAGTCAAAATCAGAACCGGAATCGGAACCAGAACCAGAAACAGAAAGAGAGACAGAACCTACAAAGCATGCTCAACCAGCGAGCAGCCAGGATTATTTCCCTCCGCACGACTCGCTGCTCAATAACAAGCATATCGTTGAAGTCGACGCTTCAGTTGATATGGCCTCTTCTGCCGCGACCATCAAACCTGCGACTGGAAAATCAAACTTCGAGAACGATGGCTACCCACGATATCTCTCCGCCGAACACGTCCCGTATGTGGACCCAACACCTGCTACACCCATGACCTCTCAACCCCCATCGCGAAGCACATCCACTACTGCAAGGTCACGTCGTTCCGATGATGCTTCGCCATCCAGGTCGACTAAGGATGATGATGGCGAAGAAGAGGACAAGAGATGTACGAGCGAAGATGAACAGGATGGCGGCTCAAAATCCGAGATCCAAAGCATAATGGAACAGTTTAGCGAGGAAGGAGGTGGTCCCGGAGCAGAAGAAGTCATGAGCCCCCGTCTGGAGCTCACCTCTCCCATGTTTGGCGGCTCCTCACAACATCCTCCCCGCAGATCCAGTCTAGAGCCGCTTTCGCAGTCGATACCTAGTCAGCTGCAAGATTTTCCCTCACTCAGTTTATCCGCCTCTTCGGGCGCACGCAAGTCGTCGCTGTCGACGGAGGGAGCTGCAGCTGTGGATGATGAAGGGCCTCCCGTGCCTCCAAAAGACGGTGCGTTTGGAACGCCTCCCAGAGCTAGAACAAAGGAAGAACGACGTGCTTCCAGTATCCTCAAGTCGCCTGCCTCACCCCAGCTGTCCCTGCATCGCCCGCCTCCCCCCGAGCCCGAACCAGAACCGACTCTTGCGTTTGATTTCCATAGATTCCTGGAGCAGTTGCGGAACAAAAAGGCGGATCCAGTGGCACGATATCTCAAATCATTCCTGTCTGAATTTGGCAAGAAACAGTGGATGGTCCACGAGCAGGTCAAGATCATCAGCGATTTCCTCGCCTTTATTGCGAATAAGATGATGGTTTGTGAGGTATGGAGGGATATTTCCGATGCCGAGTTTGATAATGCGCGCGAGGGGATGGAGAAGTTGGTCATGAACAGGCTGTATGCGCAGACGTTTTCGCCGGCCATTGCACCTCCGATGCCCATCCCAGGCACCAGATCCAGAAGAAGAGGCGCCGATGTGTCGTCCCTTGTTGGGCCGGGCCGTCGAGGACAGCACCAAGAGGATGTAGAGCGCGATGAGGTCCTGACGCAAAAGATCAACATTTACGGGTGGGTCAAGCTGGAGCATCTTGACATTCCCTCCTTTGGCGACAGCGGCCGTAGGTTTCTCAAGCTCGCCCAACAAGGTAGGCTATACAATAAAAGGAGATTCATTCTTACAGATCCCCCCCTCCCCTTTCCAGACTCCTCCGTACAAATGGAAATGAACTCTGACAAACATTTTTCTTACTGCAGAGCTGCTCAAGATCAAGTCCTACAGGGCACCCCGTGACAAGATTATTTGCGTCCTTAATTGTTCCAAAGTCATATTTGGTGAGTCATCTTCCACATCGCGCCAGAGGTCCAGGGACGTTTAGTCTGACGTGTCGTGTACCAGGATTGCTGAAGCATAACAAGTCTGATTCGTCCGCGGACTCGTTCATGCCGCTACTGATTTACGTCGTATTGCAGTGTAATCCCGAGCACCTGGTTTCCAACGTACAGTATATTCTGCGCTTTAGAAACCAGGAAAAGCTCGGTGGTGAAGCTGGGTACTATCTTTCGTCTCTGGTGCGTGCCAATCTCCCTCGATTGGATAGATCAAAGGCCCCAAAAACTTGGAGCCTTTGTTGACAGAGTACGATGTACTAACAATTTGGCCATGGGCCTGCTTCGTTCAGATGGGAGCCATTCACTTTATTGAGAATATGGACCGCTCTTCCCTCACCATTTCTGATGATGAATTCGAGAGCAACGTCGAAGCAGCTGTTTCGGCCATTGCCGAGAAGCATCAAGCCACCTCGCCTACCTCGCTGCAGACCACATTTGATGAGAAGGCATCATTTGCTGGGGGATCCAGCGGCCGCCCATCGATAGATGGCGCCGAGGGTTCCTCGGCGCCGCGGCGGTCAACATCATCGTCTGATGGAGAGGCGCAAGATAATGCAGCCATTAGCGGGCTATTGCGGACCTTTCAAAAACCCCTTAGCACCATCGGGCGAATCTTTTCCGACGAGTTGGCATCGACGACGTCCGGGGCGGGAAGTACCAGTGGCGCTGCATCACCACGGACTCCAGGCAGACAGTCACCGCAGTCGCATTATCAAACTCAAACACACTCGATTCATCTGACGCCTCAACAGAAGCAGCGGCAGCCGTCGCACCGCCAGCAAGAGGCACCGCCACGACATACCCTCTCAGCAGAAGAGGCAGCAGCCCGTCAAGCGAGCGCCGAGGCAGCAGAAGCGCGGAGACTGCAGCGGGCCGAGCATGTCAATGTGGTGGAGACCCTGTCGGGCATGTTTCCTGACTTGGACAAAGACATCATTAGTGATGTCGTTTATCAGAAACAAGGACGGTACGTAGATAATGCTTTATCTTTTTCGATACTGTTCTTTTTGAATTTATTTTACCCCAATCTAGATCCATTGCTAACGTATTCTCCTCTAGCGTGGGATTAGCAGTCGACGCCTGCCTCGCTCTATCATCATAAGAGCAATGGAGCAGTGATTTGTTTTCTGTTCCCCATTCCCTCTGGCTTTTTCTTTTCTTTTCTTTTCTTCATTGCTTCGAAACACATGCATGGTATCATTCATCGGGGGCGCGCACTCATAATTTGTATCTCTATCTCCTATTTTTATCTTCATTTCTTTCCGACATCCTTTTTTCTTGCCTCTAATTTCAATTAATACACTCCACAAAACAATAAATTCCACGAAAGAAGAGAGCAGAGAAAGACGGCTCCCGTCAATACGTCTCGCAATGGATGCCGTGCTGTAATGTCCACATGCATGTCTCCCTCATGTCAGGCTGTAGAATCTCGTCCGCCCGTGCGCCGAAGCGTGGATAATGTTGTGCTGGGGTTTACGTGCCGCGTCGTGTCGGGGTACTGTATTGCTTCGGTGACTCTTGGACTCATGGCGGGTGTTTGAGTGTGGATAAATGGATTTTTTGGGTGGTGGATGGGTGGATGGAGGATACGGGTAAAATGAACGTAAGTGAGTAAATAAGTGTGAGGGAATGGGTAAACATGAGGAAGTACATCAGATGATGAATGAATATGGGTAAATAAAATATAAGGAAATAAAAATTTATAAGATAATACATAAATATAAGTAAATAATTGTATAGAGAATAATAAATAGATGGAGAATAATAAATAGATGGAGAATAATAAATAGATGGAGAATAATAAATAGATGGAGAATAATAAATAGATGGAGAATAATAAATAGATGGAGAATAATAAATGCATGAGAATGGGTGAATGGTCTAATATCCGTCTTTACGTAATTCACATCATAAACAGCACTAGATCAAACCATGTTAAATTATTTATACGTCTATATAGTGTATAATGTACCCCATGTATCCCACGTCCCATAAAGTACAATCCCAGAGCATTACACAAGAAGCTCATCCCAGCCACGCAGTATTACCCCAGAAAGACCCAAAGAGGACATGGTGGACATGGACGAAAATGTGATAACGATAGCATAATGACCACTATTCACAAAATCTAATCAATAAATATATATATATAGAAGGAGAGCAAGGGAGAAGATGACAAAAAAAAAAAGAGTAAAGAGAATGTGAGTCCCACGTACATCTATCGTCTTTTGAATCAAAAGTCCTAATGTTGCAAAACAAGATGGGGAAAGAGAAAGAAGGAAAAGAAGCTCCCAATGTAATCCGTATATGTGAATAGATATATGCCCGTGTATCGGGCATTCTGCAAATGCTCCACAATTGAGACAAGTTCTCTTTGCTTCCTACACTGTCGATGCTACGGAGCGTGGCGCCTCGTTTGACGGGAAATATACAAGAGCATACGAGGTGCGCAAAAGCAGAAAAACGATAGGCGGCTGTTCTAAAAAAGAAAAAAAGAAAGAAAAAAAGCAGGGAGAGTAATCGACAAGGTCGGAATTCAAAAGATTTGCGAACCAACGATGGCAGGCAATACATTTCCTTTGAGAAAGAACCAAATGAGGACGAGAATTCATGAGTCGAGGGCGCATGGGTACAAAGATCGTGTGACAAGCTCAATGGTGCGCAATTTGATTTCGGCCCATCATGAGCGATGCATCTTAATATGCACCTCTGACGGACCCTGCATTCCCATACTCGTTGCCGTGACCGTTGCCGTAGTTTGCGGCAGGACCATATGCTCCACGATATTCTCGTTCGCTACCCGGGGCTGATGGTTCCCGACTGATGGATCCTAGAGGCGCAGCGCCTTCAAGGAGCGACTGCGAGTCGGTAGGCGTCAAGGGGCGATACATCGGACCTCCCGACGGCGCAACAGGCGCCCGGATTTCCCCACCTTGGGCATAGTACCTCTCAATTACTTCTGGACGATGCAGGCCCTTTTCGTTCAAGTCGGATGAGATGGCAAACATTGATTTCTCTGGCATAGGCGTTCGGTCAAGGAAAAGTGAGTTGCGAGCATCCAAAGGCGTAAGATTATCCATATCCCGCTTCATTTTCTCTAGAAGACAAAAATAAATTTGGTTAATTAAGGACAGAAAAGGTCAAGTTTTTGTTGTCTTTTAGTGTACTATATCTTTTCCCACCTCTTCGTTCGGGAAACAAAGAACGAGAGTAGAAAGAAAAAAAAAACATAGCAAAGAAGCCGCAAAAAAAAAAAGGGGGGGGGGGGGGGGGGGGGGCGTCTCACCTGCTTCCTTTCTTCGCTTGCGGTGGGGGTTCATCGTGCAGCAAGCAGTAAGTGCATTCCAGCAAATCAGAATTGCCAATATGGCGGTCAAAGTGGCTTGCATAGCAATGAGTACCACACCGGTGACAGTCTTTGTCGTTTGCTTGATTCCAAACTCCTCAACGAATACCAAGATGCAACCAATCGAGAGGAACCGAACAGTCTGAATCATGATGTTGAGAATGTTGCTTGATCGTCGTTCAAAAGGTCGACTCCACAGGAGCAAGCAAAGCATCAGACCCTCAATCACCACCTGAGAAATTGTCTGGGCCATTCCGTGACCGTCTCCAGCAGCGATGGCGACACCCTTGGCAAACATGTAGACAATGGCGGGAACAAAAAGCCACCAGTATTCCTTCTTGTAAGACTCGTAGAAAAGGGAGTATTTGACCCAAATCGACTTATCTTCGTAAATTGCCCTGACGTCGCCTTCCTTCTGCTTGAGCTGCCGCACAACAGACCAAATCTTCCAGGTGAAGAAGGCCAGAATGCCGGTGAAGAGGGCCAAAGTCACGCCTGCCAGAGCTTTGGCCACCGCGGAATCGCCTCGCGTGAATTGAAAGACACAATACAGAACCCAAATGCCGTAGAGAAGCAGAATGAGCGATGTAATGGTACGAGCAATCGAACCCCAATAATGCTTTCGGAATCCCTTGAGGCTCTCGGGAAAGCTACCAAATAGAGCCCATGTCTCCAGAATGACCTTGATAAGAAGGATGCCGAGGACAATGGTTGCGATGAGGATGGCCACCATGAGCAAGGCAGTCATAAAAATGTTTGACTTAGGTACCAACAGCTGCTCTGCAAAGGCTTGTATGCCCTTGACTTTGTGTTGAAGAGTGCTCGCTGCGCTTGCGCTGGATGATGTGGTATCAGTTGCATTGACGGATGTTTCAATTTCGCGTGCGGCCAGATCTACAAAGGCCTCGACGGCTCGCTTGAACTTGAAAAGACCCTGGTTAGGGCTTCGAGTTGAGCCATCGGGGAAGATCAGAGTCGCCTTTTGGAGGTAGGAATAGCTATCTTGCGTTAAATCACCGCCCGTCTTCGATCGAAAGCCGTCAATCGCCGACTGCATTCCGGACCAAGGGATCATGGCGGCTGAGAAGGCAAAGTTCTTGGAGAAGCTCTGGTAAAGCTGAGGATAGTTTACCGATAGCATGCTGTTCATGGCCATGCCTTGAAACCAACCCATGGTTTCACTAAAGGTCGGACTCACGGCTGCAGCGGCGGCACCTGAGCCACTTCCGAATGCAGCACTTCCGCCAGACAAGGCCGCGGCGAGGGCAGATACCCCAGACATGACCAAAGCTGCACCTGCGATACCAAGGGCAACATAGGACACGGCGGGGACGTCGGCACTCTTCCCGTTGGAGATATCGGATTGGATACAACCGACCATTTTCTTGCTCTCCAGGCTGATGAGCTCCAGGGTCGCGTGTGCCGAGATGTCGGGTACTTTGAAGGCGATGGAGGGGACCATGTCGGCGAACTCGGCAGGTATTTGTTGATTTCCACGAGCAGCGAAGGTTCCGATGGGAACAGGACACAGGCGCTCAAAAAATGTGGCCTTGTCGCAAGGATTGAAGCTGTTTGAGTATACTGTGTTGCCGTAGGCGGAGACGTTTAGGATAGCCGTGACGTTTTGTTCCTTGGTGCTGGTACCAGCCACGTCGAAGCTGACAGTCTTGTTGTCATTGTCGTAGCTTATGTCAATCTTGTCTATTTTGACGCTGGGATCCGATCCGCAGTCGCTGAAACCACTTGTCCTGAGAATCTGGCTACCCATGACTTGGGATGTCATCAAGCCTAGAAAAGCCAAACGAGTAGTCGTTCCCCAGCTCCGCCATGACATTTTCGTATTGCGAGCCATTGCAACTCACCACGACGCCCAAGTGTGTGAGAGTTTTGTTTTGTGGTTGTTTGACAAACGAATGCGTATAATCGTGCGTTGTTTATGTCGACGAAAGACCCGAGGTCGTACACAGGTCAGGTCTCGATAAATGATGTGATGGTCGATGTTTAATACAGCATTCCCTCACCGGTGGAAGGAGTGTCGATGGCGGAGTTTCTGAGGTTCAGGGTGTTTTCTATTTTTATGCTTGTTTTTATCTCGAAGAAAAATCGTCCAGCGGTGTTCGAGAAAAGGGTTGATATGCCAAGGATCAACCTGGTGAGAATAGAAGTTAAAAGAAAAAAACGGCTATGGGAGACTTGACAGTCGAGGCACAAAGTCGAAATTTAAAGTCCTCGGCCCATTCGCGGGCTCTGAAGTCAGCCGCTATTGGGCGATCGAAAAGGGGGTCAACGAGAGGCGCGACGCAGTCGAGTCGTCGGCGACGAAAAGATGAGAGCGATTTCGAAATGGACGGTGCTGATGATGGTTTATCGTGGTGGCGACCGATTGAACAAGGGGTTCGAAAATCTGAAACGCATGCAGTCGGATCGAGTAGAAGCAGCGTATTTTCCAAGGCGAATGAAGAAGGAACGGAGTGCGAATGGAGGCACGAGAGGATGGGGATTTTGGAGAATGCCTCCCAACAGGCAGAGTATTTTGGTCGCAAAATGCGAGGGCGGAAAAGAAGAGAGAGTGCAATGGAATAAGAAGAAATGCGACTAGAAATGACGAGAAGAAGCAACGAAAGAATCGGGTAGCAGGCAAAATGAGTGCGTGGAGGATGATGAGGAAGGAGAGATGGAGTATGGACTCTGGTCTACTGAGGCCTATGACCAATGAAATCTGGCCTATGAACGTGGATATGAAATAACAAGGAAGGTGGGGCCTTAGTGTTTTGGGCATGCGTGGAGGGGTGAAGAGGTACAGAGACGGGATGTCGCGTGTGAGCTCCGCGGGCAGGATTAGTACCGTATACTTGCTGCTGAAGGACAAGGGACGTTATGCAGGACCGGGGGCGTGGCGCAGGGTCAGCCGCGTGGGCGTCACCAACACACCAAGACCAGAGCGCACGCGCGGAGGACCCACAAAGGGGGCAGCAAGTGCAGCACAGTCCACGCATCAAGATGTTTTGACTCGTCTAGCTTGTCGACTGCCCATTCACCCGGCGGGCTGGGTCAGCGGTTCCTGCGCGCATGTCCATGCAGTACGTGCCTGCAGTAGGTATCTTCACGGTACAGCGTTCATGTACATGTACATGTGTGCATATGTATGTACATACAGGCACCCGCGATGGCAAGACAACGTCCAAGGCAACCGTGGAGATGGAGCGCCGAGGCAGGCAGCGCGGCAGCAGCGCGGCAGCAGCGCGGCATGAAGCAGACATTTCCAGAGTCGTCCATGGGCTGCCGCCTGATCCGTGGCGCGACACTTGAGACAGAAGTTGCCATTCCACACCCGCACCACGACACCATGTTCTCGAGTCTCTGGTCTCTGATGCCCCGTGTCTCCGATGCACGCAATTGGTCAGGGGATTCCGACCCGACTGACCAGTCAGCTTGGCCGCCCCGACGAGAGCGAACAAGTCTTTGACGAGAGGGGGAGAAATAACAACCAATCAAAACACGAGAGACTAATCACAACTTGGCCAAGGGAATTCGAGATTGGTCGCCGCGATGCGGTGTAATTGCATCTTGGCACCCTCCTGCCCAAGCTTTCTTTGTTTCCTCTTTTGCTTTCTTCTGTTTTTTCTTTTCGTCCTGTCTCCCTCTTCAGCCAAAGCCGTCCAACAAAACACTCACAGCAGCACAGCTGACACCGAGACGCATCCCCCTCTCGTCCATGTTCATGTCACGTCATGTTCACGTTTACATTCACGACCACATTCACGACCACGTTCACGGCCACGTTCACGGCCACGTTCTGCTGCACCCCCCCCAATCCCCCAACCCCATCTATCGCAAACAATGAAAGGACCAACAAAGTGCGTTGTCCAATCAAGTCGCCGAATCTGCGTCTCGATTGAACAGCCACCCCTTCTCCTTGCCCTGTTCCCCACCCCCCCCCTCCCCCTCCCTCTCAGCCACTCCACCCACCATCCACCACCCTCAAGAAAGGCTTCAAGTGGAAGAAAGACTTCGAGTGGGACCTGATCCCCAGCCCCTTTTCTCATTTCCAGAATCCCCCGTCTACAAATCCCACGATCATCTGTGCCAACTTGACTCAAAAGGGGCGGCTTGGTCCTTGTTACGTGTCACAATTCCCAGCGACGCGGCAAGCAGAGAAGAAGAAGGAACTAGCGGAGACACATCGAGAGCGGACTCGAGGCAAAAGAAAAGGAAACGAAGAGAAGGAGAAAAAGAAGAAGAAAATAAAGAAAAAAAAGGTACAGCATACAAAAACATGCATATTCCCGGGCCAATTGGTCCTTTCTCAGCTCCCACTTTCCACTCCAACGCCGCGCCAGCCGCCTCATCCCCTGCACCCACGTAGTATTCCCCTTCCCAATCCCTGCCCCCCTCGCCAAACAGCCAATTGTCTCGTCTACCGCCCGCCCTCTCGTGCCTCTCGTGTCCGAGGATCAGACAGGGATAGATACTGCCGTAGTCCAGACATGAAGATTGCTCCTGGATGGCGTGCAGCGGCAACAATGCGTTTCGGGGCTGCGGAGCTGAAGACCGAACGGCCTACATAAAGGCCGGAAGGGGCGTACAAGTGCTTTGTTGGACGGCGTTGGCCAAAGAGGGAGACAAACAGGAGATAAAGTTAAGACTGACGCCCTTGCCCTCCATGGGCACCACCCTAAATCCAAAAATACCCAAAATATACAAACAGAGACAAACAATCCTTGCAATTCGAGCCTTGATTGATTGCGACTCCCGCCCTCTCCCTGTCCTGACAACTCGCCCTCGGCACTACCAGCCATGTAAGCACGACGCGGTATCTCACGAAAACCTAAGAATAGGATGCGGAGGCCCGATCTCACAATGCGTAGACGGAAAATACACTACACGCGAGGCAGGTACAGCTCCGACTCTTTGGTCAAATAGGCCGCGATTTCCCACGGCCATGTACTATTCATCTCCGATTCCCTATCGACTTTTAACGCCCCTTTGTAAAGACAGCGACAACACCACGTCTTCATGTGTTGGACATGCTATGACGATATATAAAAGAATGACTTACGCTAGAGCTTTTTGTGAAAAAGAAGAGGAAAGAATATGATATTTTTCTAAAAAACAAAATGATATTTTTGGTGTAAACTTGGAGGTTCTATGTAAGTGTATGTGGAATAGCCTTTTAAATAGATTCTATTAAAAAAAACATTTTTATAAATATTATTTCTTGTCTTTTTTTCCATCTTCCCAAACACCAAGTCGAGACAACTCCACGCATACCATCACCCACGCGCATCACGCGAGAGGTCAACCAGGCTACAACGCTCCGCGTCATCGTCGCCACCACAAGCGCCACCTCTCCTTAATCGCCACCACTACAAGTCAAAGCGTCCTCATAGCTCGCGATTCACATGGATGCCTTCTGCCGACGCTTCATTCCCGTCATCGATCCGCTAGCTGTCATGCCTGATCTGCGCTCGGCCAGCCATGCCGTCGAGGTCCAAGCACGTCGCGGCTAGTACATCGAGCTCGAGATGAATGTCGTACATGGCGGATGAGTAAATAAATGAAAGCATATAATATGCCATCTCGATTCAGGTGCATCACCGCCATGTACTTGGAATTGAATCAAGGGGAAAACGTAGCATATACCTTGAAATTCTAGGTTTATCACCGCGTATTTTGAAAAATGAGCAGACGGATTATATGCATAAGCGTTATTACTTGAATTGGAATGAATTTGACATGGAAATGATGCATTTTAATACCGAGCCCGTTACTATATAATAGTATGGATAAAAGCAAAGAGATCAAGATCATCTTTATCCTAAGCAACTACCGTAAAGAGATGTAAAGGGAAAAGGTAAAATGTCTTATCTGAATTTAAACATAAGACTACCAAGTATTTTAACAAAAGAAAGAAGTACTATGCATCATCTTGATCTACAAAGGAAACTGAGTATTAAATACTACCGTATAGAAGTGCGAAGAAAAGAAAATGTAAAATATATCATCTTGATATAAACACAATACTACTAAGAATTTTAATAACTAAAAAAAGACGTACTATGCATCATCTTAATTTAAACACAGTCCACAGGTTGTTGAATAAAGCAAGAGGTAATAGCAATATCTTAATTTCAAATATTTCATCAAGTGTTCAAATAAACACAGCAAGACGTAATAGTAATATATCATTCTAAGCACATCACCAGAGAATGCGATAAATCAAATAGGTAAATGCAACATCTCGGTCCCAAGCACGTCACCGCTAAGTAATTCAAAGAAATCAAGCATAGAGGTAATAAAATAAGAGTAGATGTCATGAAAGAGAAACAGGCCAGTCGAATGCAGAAAAAGGTACATGCATGCCAGTGTCCATGGCTTTGCCATGAACCATGACTAGACAAAAGTTGAACACAACACGATAGAGAACAAATCAAGCTGGTAAGCTTAGCGCGAGAAGAAGCAAGCATCCCACAGAGCTTGTTGTGGTTGTAATTGCTGCTGCTGCTGCTGCTGCTGCTGCTGGCCGTTATGGCTGCTCGTGGTGTGGAAATGTGTTGGGTAGGAATATGTAGAAAGCGATTCGCCACCATTGTATGGACTGCCGTTTACACTCGGCGAATTCGCCATGTCATCGAGAATCATGTGGTCATTGAGCTGTCCGCTCATCTTCACATCGTCAACACTGGGCCACATGTGTGCATTTATGCTAAACTGGGGAAATGGTTCCACGTCACTGCTCGCAGATGTGCATTCAAAGGGACTGTTGCTGTTGCTGTTGCTGTTGCTGTTATTGTCGACGTACGCAGATGTGTATTGATAGCGGCTGGCGTTCGATTCTTGTTGGAGAACATAGTATGAACGGTCCTCGAGATCCTGCTCATACGATTTCATGTCCATTGCAGGCGACGGAATCGGATTTGGACATGGAAAGCTGGCGCCTTGGTGTGCGTCGTAGCCGTGATGCAATAGTTTTTGCTGTGTCTGAGCCTGGGCCTGGGCCTGCGCCGAAGCAGAACTTGCAGATAATTGCGTGGGTTGTATAGTTGTAAATGAGTTGGCAGGGGCAAGTGGGACTTTCTGTCGTGGTGCGAGATCCCTAACAGGGCTATTGGTGGTGTCGGCAGACAAATCCCTGGCAGCCACAAGACGCAATATGGGAAGAGAAATCTGCTCCATATGCTTGGCCAGATGGACCGTCAACTTCTTCCACGTCGGGAGAACTTTGCCGCAAAATCGGCATGCCTCATCTTGGGGACGAGCCGTCGTCACAGCATGGCATTCCTCAACCTTTTGCCATGTCGGATCCAGCCCTTCAGCACGCTTCATGGCAGCTTTGATTTTTACTTTGGGTTCCACAAACTTGTGTTCACGCACCAAGTGCTGCAGAAAGTTATCTCTTCGGTAGCACGTGTGTCGACATTCGTTCACATCACACGTCCACCATTCCAGATGCCGGTGACCTTCGTTTTCATGGCGCACCCAGTCAGCTTTGCGTTTGAACATTTTTGCATCGCGGCATCTGTCCCATGTGCAGGTAAACGGCTGCACGTCCTCGTGCACATGCTTGGTCCAATCCGAAGGTTTTCGAAACCTCTTCTTCTGAAAGCAGAGCTGACACTCGAATTCTGCGGGCAAATATTGAGTCGGAGGCATGGGAATGTCTGCTGGAAAATTCTCTTGACGAATCGCACCCTCGATCGGCAATCGCAGATCCTCACTGTTCTCTATGCCTTGGATCAGAGGATCAAGCTCTTTGGGATCCCTTCTCTGACCGAAAGCGCTTGCTCTGCCACCGAGAGCCATGCACAGTGCGCCGCAAGCGCAGCTGGCGCCCTGACCAAGGTGTTTGACTTTGGCGGCCAAGAGCTGATTATACCTTTCGATCTGATGACGAGCAATTCGGTCCACCAGATAGCCATTGGTACTCCCTAAATTGGGGTTCAACTTCACTACGTGCTGCTGAAATCCGGCGAGGCTAGGCGCGAATCCATCAATCATATGGGAGCTGATCCTCGGGTCATTTTCCTTGTACAATTCTTCTTCTTCTTCTTCACCATCATCATCATCCTCTTCCTCCTCCTCCTCCTCCTCCTCTTCTTCATCTTCATCTTCATCGGCAGTGGCAAGGGCAGGGGCAATTTGTGACAAGTTTGCTCTGCTCACCAAGGCAACGGGAGGGCCTCCACTTCTGCTCCACATGTCGACAAGGCTCGACATAGTTTCCATTCCCGCAGCGTTCTTCGAGGGCTTGGGTATCTCCGACTTGCTTCGGGGACGGCGCAAGTGGCTCCTCACTGTCAAGCTGCCAAGCGAGGTCTTCGGCGAAGCCGTCGTCGGAATGCCGCTGACAGAGCCAGCGCGACAGTGACCAGTCCACATGGATGCGATGTTTTGTCCCATGGATGCCAATGTTGTGTTCAAGCTCGGGATAGTCTTCTTTCCGCTGCTCGTGCTTTCCAAAGGAGGAGAAAGGTGCGGTGTGCTCTCGCGTCTGATGCTTTCTCTCGTCTCTTCTTGTTCATTGGCCTCCTCACCCTCCCCGCTGACTGAGCGACTACGTGACCTTTTGTGCAGCTGATTTACGCTTGTCCTTCTCACAAGTCCTCGGAGATCTTTGAAGAAGCTGCCAGGTCTGGTCGTCTTCTCGCCGTTGCCGCGACTGATTGAAAGCTTCTTGAGAAAATTGCCGCTCGTCACCCCTTCAATATCCATGACACTGGGGAGACTGCGTCGGCGAGTGCCCCACGTCGCAGATCTCGATATTAGGGAATCATTATCTCGACACATTCTCTCGAATCGCGTAATGGCAGCTTGGGAAGTTTCTGGTTGATGTCTGCCATATTCGCTCGATTGAATTGCATGAAACACTGGTGCATCTGCCCAATTGCGACTAGAGTTAATGATTTCCCGATCGACATCCGAAACTTGCCCTCCTGTACCTTCAAAATACGTCTGGCCTGGGACGTATCGATTTTCCGTGCGGTGGCCGAGCGGGATGTCATTGTCATCATCTCTGGAGCTCTCAAGGGCTTGTATCACGTCTGGAGGCGTTTCAGCAGTTGGGGCAGCAATACTATGCAAGCTGTGTGCACGCCAACGGGCAACGTGCTCGTTGACTTCATCTGCTGCCCGCTGTTTCGCAATCTCGTTTATACTTGGCACCTCATACGATGGACGATTCAACGGGTCCAGAACGGCTCGTCTCGATGCTGTCTCCTGCTGCCACGCGCCTGGGGCATCGCGACGTACTGACACGAGGCCGGCATCATGCGCCGTCGTGGAGAGGAGGTCGCCCGCGGCTGTGGTCATGGCGTGTGTCTGAATATGGACAGCTCCCGCAAGATTGCCGTCCATGGAAGGTCTCACCATGTCTGTATTGTTGTTACCCGGCGCATTGTCCCAATCCTCGACCTTCACCATGACGCCATAAGGAGGCATGGAAACAAAAGCCGGATCAAGACCATCTTGACCATTGTGGATGCTATTAGTCAGGCTCTGGGTAAACGCAGAAGCGTTCACTGCTACCGGTGGGAGCTCGTCGGTCTTTTGGAGATGGCGGGGTGAGATGGAGTTTGGAAGTGTGTATGGTGTCCCGAATGTGCCGCCGACGTCTTTGCGGTCAATTTTCGGCGATACGGCATAGAGGGACGCTGTGTGCCCGGTCGTCAGAGTATATGGGGCGGCAACACGCCCGGGTTCATTTTGAAGCTCGGGTACCGGCGAAGACAGATTGTTGGACGGAAAAGCTGTCTTGGCCCAAATAGCAGCGGAGTCATCCAGGAAGGGCGAGGTAAGATTCATACCGAAGCGATCGTCGTCGAAGTCGCTGATATCGCTAGACTGATAATGGCTCGAGACTGTGTTTGGACCGGACGTGTTCTCAATATTTCCTACAAAAAGATTGTCGATGTCGGTGTGATGGAACCCGTTTAGCGAAAAGCTGTCGGGAAAATATGACGATGTGGGGTGAGTCTGGCGAGCGGCGTTTGAAGCCTGGGTCTTGCAGCATTCCGGATCGCGACTTTGCAGGAAACCAGGTGCTTGAACAGAAGTTGAGGCCATGATGCCGTGAAAGAGGAAGAGGAAGAAGAGGAAGAAGCAGAAGAAGCAGAAGCAGAAGAAATCCCCCTCTCGCAATCCCTTCGGGCAGGCACACAAGAGAAGACGATATTTATGAAGGTGAAATGTAAGGCAGAAACAAGCTACTGACCAACGGCGGCTGGCGAATAATCAATCGGGTAGCGGCGATATGGCGTCAGCGGGAGAATTGGGCGGCATGTATTGACGGTTGTGTATGTACATACATATGTACTAACCCATGTACATACGTGGTGAGCAGGTAAGCGGCCCCAGTCAGTCCAAGATGAAAGACAGTCGCAGACATTCATAGGCAGGGGTGTTGCATGTTCTCGCCGGCTGCGCCCAAGGCACGAGGAGGCGAGTGTTGTGTTGACGAGAAGACGAGAAGACGGGGAGCTGGAGACGGGAGAGAAGCGAGCAGATGCCAGTTCGGAAAGCGGAGGGTGAATGAATGCATGCGTTGTGTTTTTTTTTTTTTTGGTGCGTTTTGTTTTTGTTGTGTCTGGCTGGGAAGGGAAGCTGGTCCAAGGAGATTGGCTCGCAGGCTGCAGTCAGACTGCTCGTGCGTTGTTGGTAGAGGTGAGGCCTGGAGGGCAGGTGCGATGCAGCTGGCTGGGGGACTTTCCATGTCTCGATATTGACACGGTGCGGACTCGGAGCGGCTCGTGCGCCTGTCTGGAGCAGCCACAGGCCGTGGCTTGTGCCTTGGTGTCTCGCATGCGAGGCTTCAAAGATCGAGGGTCAGATCAGGTCTGCCTGCCTGCGTGGTTGTCGGGATGGGGGACGAAGACGAAAGAAAACACATTCCAGCCAGACCGAGGCGGCAGATACAGCTAGACCGGCCGACCGACCGACCTACCGACCGTCTATCCGTCCGTCCGTCACGCTGGAAGGAGCCGATTCAGCCCTGGGAACGTGGCGGTCGCACGGCGGGACCCCACCAGACACCATCTTCGACTGGCGCATTGGCGAGTGTCTTGTCGTTGGGTTGCATCGCGGATCGTGTACATGTTGGAGGTGGTTTGGTTTGGTGGACTGGAATCCGTGGTGTTTCGACGTCCATTCGGCGGTCCACAGCCACAGCCACAGCCGACTCCGTTTCGGCGGCAGTGCCTGGATGGCGGTGCCTGGATGGCGGTGCGTGCGTGGCGGTGGCTGACGGCCTGTCCCAGACCGGCTGGAGAGAAGCGGGTCCACGCTGCGTCGATTGTCGCGGCCAGCCAACCAGAGGCCTGGCCATCCCAGGACGTTGATTTGATGGTTGATACACTTTCGAATCAATCTGCTCTGCTGGCGAGACAAAGGCCGGCAAGAATGCTTCGATTGTCTCACATCCAAATGACGTCGTCCAGTGGATGGGCATTCGTGCCTCGGTGACGGATCGAGTCCACCTTCCGTCAGACGGGCTACGACAAGCGACGGACAATGCCGACGGGGTGCATGATGGATGTGCATACACGCATGTACATATGTATGTACATACGCACGCATTCAGGGTATTTCGATCGCCTCTCCTGCCCCATGCTGAGCAGAAAGCCAGCCTTGTATGGAGTGCTGGCTTGCTGTGTGATGGAAAATGCCATGTCCATGTGGAGATGTGACTGGAGGCCACAGCACACGCCGTGATACCACCAGCCAAGGTGGACAATGGAATTCCGGATTTTGGTGCAGCGACGGCCGGAACAATCCCTGCGACCCACTCTGCCTCTGCCTCTGCCTCTGCCTCTGTTCGTTCTGTTCCTCGGCGGCCAGCACAGCACAGTGGCAGCGCGCACCACCAAGAAGCCTCTGCAGCGCCTAGCCTGGCCACAGCCTGGGTCCCCGCCTGGCCGAGCTCGGCGGGCAGGTCACGGTGCTGCTGCTGGCCCAGCCCCGCTTAACCTTGGCCTGCCTGGCCAGTCTCCCAGCAGCTAGTCGCGCCAGAACCCGGAGCCATGGCCGAACATGGAAGCGGGCGGCCCCATGCCTCGCCAAGCCAACCGACGCCAACAAAACTCGGTCGCAGACGGGGAGACGTACATACAAGAGAGAGAGAGAGAGAGAGAAATGGAGAAAAACCACCTTTGCTTCTTTCCTCGCCTCGACATCCATCCACTCCTCGCCCTGCCCTCCGTCCGACCCGCGTCCCGAGGCAGGCGGGCCCCCGCAGTCCATCTTGTCGGCACGGCCCATCAATACTCGTCTGTCCACCTCACCTACCCACACTAAACTAACTAACTACCTTGGTAGATATTTTCTGTTTTGCTCGACTCTGCTCTGCTCTCCTCGCCCCCCGTCGCCAGCCGCGACATCCAAACCATGTTCCAGGTATCGTACCTCGCCACTCCGCCCCCTTTCCCCCTTTCCCCCAGTCTCCCAGTCTCCCAGTCTCCCAGTCTCCCTGCCTGCCTTCCGAAATCACATCAGCGCCAACACCCACACGTTGGAGTCGAATCCAGCTAACACTTATTGTTCCGTGCGCGGCTGGCCAGTCTCATCCAGAAGAGCCTCCACAAATGCGTCTTCATCGCGCACGCGCACAGTCCGTCGTGCTTACCGCCCAGGAGTAAGTTCTGACGTGGCTTGCGAGATAGGGGCCGTGTCAAAATCAAGGGAACGCGCATGAGCAATAAAGGGGGTGTCGGGAAATGATGAAAATCGAGACAAACAATGTCTATTCCCCCCCTCACCCCCCTTCTCCCCCATAGGGGAAAAAGAAAAAAAAAAGACGGGAAAAAAGAAATTCAAGATGATGACAAAAGTGAAATGAGAAATACAGGCAACAATCAACATGGGAAAACCAAACGAAAACAAGGCAAAACTAACACCCCCCCTCCCCCCCCCCCCCAGACTCGTAGAAGTCCGTGCCGCCCAACGAACCTTTGAAGGCGCCTACATGCGCACCGCCCTCGGCCAATTCTCCTTCGCTCTCGTCATCCTCAAAATCTTCACCCAAGAATTCTACGCCATAGGTGCTTTATTCGCCGTGTATGGATTCGCGGTACTTCTCGTGGCCGTCTATCGTCGCTATCAGGGAAACCGGCAGTTCTTCATCACCACTTCGTCGTCCTTCTCCCGGACAGATGATGCGGTCCGTGACGCTGATGGCACTGATGGTGCGGCTGATGATGAGCGCGTGCGTGCGCGCAACAAGTTCAAGACGAGTGGAGATACGGTTCTGCTGATGACGGGGTTGAGTTTGGGATCATATGTTGTGTTGATGGTGTTGACTTGGCGGTTGGTTTAGTGAAACGGTTTGTGGGGAATCTCTGCGGGAAGCAAACATTCGCAAAAACAAAATATGATTTTAAAAAACAAATAATGAAAAATAAAACATAAAACGAAAATAACGAAAATATAATAGAACCAAGGAGAAGAAAATGCGAATGTATAGAGCGAATACGCAGTGCTTTATCATCAATTTTGGTTTTCATAAACACGTATATATCATGACAACAATGTAAACAAAGCACACAAAGGATACGTCTTGCGCGTCGCGCGTTTTCCTCATGACGTTTCGTATTCCCCCGTGTGGAGGAATGCTCATCTGATTCGCGGCCACCTACCACGGCAGAAGAGCAAAATATGAAATGTTGATGAAAAAAAAAAAAATCAAAAGCAAAAATCTGACCCCGGTTACCAAAACACCCAGAAACTCGTTTTTCGTTCAAAGCATTCCCCTTGTACTTGTGCTCGTGGGTTTCTTTCTCTCTCGTGAAACAAAAAGACAACTCATGTCCGCTAACGGGAAGAAAAAAGCATCTGCCTCACCTACCCCTCCCCAGCAAGAGAGAAAAGAAAAGAAAAAGCCTCCCGGTTGACCAATGAGTTGTATCAAGACTGGACGTCGTGTTGATTCAATTTTCTCTGTACAGAGTACATGAATGCCAAATGCAGTGCGTGCCTGTCCTACCCTTTTGTCTTGAATATACCCTCTATCATTTGTTCTCCATATCTTACTTGTCTAAACGTTGTTTCCCACAATAAATCATTTAATGAGTTGTCATTAAGATAAGAATGTCCGTCATTTCTCCCAAGCAGTTGTGCGCGGCATTGCCTTTTTTTCTATGTTAAAGCTGCTGAGTGTCCCAAATCATATATGTGTTACACGGCGAGACGGAAGTTGAGTTTCTTCGTGACTTTTCTGTCTCCCATGAACTATTCCCTTGGTCTCAATGTAGATGACAGACAGCTCTGGTTCGCAGGGGGGGGGGGGGTCTCCTTCTGCTTTCTGCTTTCTGCTTTCTGTTCTTTTTTTATCCTTTTTGATTTTTTCTTTGTTCCTCCTGAGAAACCATGCATTTGTCGTTCAGTGCCGTTAAAGTTTGATCAAGATTCTTGCCTGTATATCTTAATAGGCTGATCTTGACTGATAAGAAGGGTTTCCTTGCCGAGCAGACGCTCCTCGCGAGTGTGAATGCATCACAGATGCTTTTTTATCACAATTTTATCCATGATCAATATGACGAAGGAGTATCTCAACAAGTTATCGTCATTTTTGTAGCTCGAGTGGACAAGACAAGGTCCATCAAATCAAATTCAGGTGGAGTAATAGACACCGGATGGGGCTTGTGTTACCCCGGGCATCCGCTGTTCATCTATCAACATCGGCTGGCTCCCATCAGAGCCTTCTCCATACTGCCACGTCGCATGCGGACCTTGGGCAGCAAGCATCTGTTGTTGCTGGTGCTGCCAAGGATTCACGCCTGACGTAAATGGTGCTCCGTGAATCACTGGCGTAGGGCCGCCGCTCACGACAGGCATGGAATGTGATGACACGCCAGCCACGGTCGCTGGATACGGAGAATAGATGTCGGACAAGCTGGGTTGTCGTCTTTCGTATGATTGTGCCTGGTGTGCTTGGCTCAAAGACATGAAGGGACCTTGTGGGTGGCCGTCAGAACTTTCTCCGCTATATGAAAGTGATCTTATTGGATTTGAAAATTCGCCCCAAGCCATCTCGTCATGCGATCCAGTCTCGGATGTTCCCGATGTCCAAGCTACTGATGCGGATGATGTCTGGGCGTATGGCGAAAACTGTCCACTCATAGATGGCTCTGTTGGGTAGGCATGCCAGGGGATGGAAATGTCATCAGGTTTCGCAACGCCAACCGGGGTCATGTCTGTCGGTACCCAGCCCGGGGAAGGGTTTGTAAAAGTGTACCGGTTGCCCGTCGATATTCCATTGGGTGATACTGGGTGTACAATATCATGTTAGCTAACATTCTGACTCCTTGCTTTTCTGGGCCTTGTCTTGTTCATACCGCTCGCATCAGAGAAACAGTCAGCATGCCCTCGCTGAGAGGTAGACGGGGAAATGATATTCTTCAATGTGGAGAGGGGGGTGTCAATTGGGCTTCCCGTACCGACTGCTGGAGAAGATGAAGTTGAAGATGCACCAGGATCACCGCTTTGCCGTGATGCGGCTTTCAATCGCGTTTCTGGGCCTGGTTGTTGATCGACTGGATAAAAGCTACATTCCTTTTTCAGTCGAATGCAGTTGACACATCGATTTGGTGTATCAGGTGATGCGATGCACCGTATTTTCCTGCGCCGACAATGACCTGCGATTTGCCCTGTTAGTTCCCAACCACCAAGGTCATTTCTCATTCTTTTTTTCCCCTTCTTTTCGCTTCTGAAACATACTACATGCAATTGAAGTTCTGTGATATCCGAGCTTGTTACGTTTCTTTTCGGCGGCCGACGCTTGCTGAGATTGAACTTCTTCTGTCATCTCTCTATCCGACTTGGTAGCATCTGGGGTGCTATGGGACCTCTTCAATGCGGGGTCAGGACTTTTGAGGGGTTTTGGAGAGCCCATCTTTTCTTTTTGATGACTCTTCTTCGATGGCAGCTTCTATTCCAGGTGTTAAAAAAATGCGGGCCATGAAGATGATCATTTGAGCAACTAGGTCGGTGCGGGGCTTACTTCGTGTGATGACCGTTGTGTAAAGTGATGTGCCATTTGATTGCGTGGCAAGTTCTGGTTCGCTTGTGAAAAGAAGTTCTTGCAAAATGATTCCGATTTATTAGTTTCGCTATGTTCGGAAATGTAAATAGCGAAGCGCCGTGAACAGCAGAGTCTAGCTTCAGTCTGGCGGCGGTAATCTTTTCTGGACGTTGTGTGCTTCTATGTCGCAGTCGTGATATACCGTTAACTTGCAAGCAGGACCACGACAAGCGATTTTGATGGATTTATCAAGATACACGTCGAGTATTTTGAAGGTAGTTGTTCTGGTCGATGTCGCGCAAACGCGAGTTCGAAATGTGTCAAGTCGCGAGTAGTGACACACTGATAAAAACGAGGCTCGCCAACGAAGAAACGGGAGCAGGTAGCCGATTGTTTTCTATGGCGAAGGAGAGAAGAAAGCAATGATGTATAAATAGTCTTCGATTCTCGACGATCGTGGTCTCGCGGCCTGCGACAGGTATGTGGTTTCAAGACTCCAGACCGGGGCTCCCCAAAGTAGTATTTTCGCACAATCCTAAAGTGGATGCCGTTGATTCGACTATGAAGCTATACACCTCAGACTCGGCCAAGACAAGATGAAAAGGCGACGGCGCGCAAACTTCGAGGTAATAGACAATATGGGGCTAAAAAAGGTAAAGAAATAGGAGGGTAATCCGTGGGGTGTAAATGGTTTAAGAAAGATCAGTCAGTGTACGACTCTCATTGGACGTCTTCCAGCTATTCTCCCCTTCTTCGCATGTGGACGTGAGCGACGTGGCGTAAGCTTCTAGCGTGGAAAAAGTATCTCCAGACGGCAAGGAAGTTTTTGACGGTATGTGAATCTTTAGAATGAACACGGTCAGGTCGGTACCGCCAGTTGCAGGACAAAGGGCCTTGGCCAGCAGGAATGCTCAAGGGAAAGAAACGACGATTCGGATTCTGACCACAAAGAAAAAACTGAAACTGTCATATGTAAAGGATCGGAAGCAAGGAGCGCAAGATCTTGGGAGTGAACGAAAAAAGCTAGGAAAACAGAGCGCCGAGGGAAGAGCTGGAAGTGAAATTGGTGCCTGTCGATTTTAGTATTCAGCTTAAGTCGGCAAAAATCTACCGGGCATGCGGGTGGCGGCAAATGTTCATTCTTGAATGGAACTTTGATGGGCGGGGACGAGAGATTTTTTTCTTCATTTAAATTTGAAGCAGCAACTGGCTGCCCCCCCCCCCCTCTTCCTTCCCCCCTGATATGAATAGGGAACAGCAGACGAGATCTCAACCATGTGACCGGCGATAAAAATCCAAAAGAAAATCAAGTTGGCCGGTAAGGTTGGCATCTACCAGCTGGCATTCGTCATGCAGGTTCATTCTGCATCCCTATCCCGATGATTGGAGCCGCTATAGTCATGGAACGTCCGTATATCTTGCTTCCAAGCTGGCAGATGGCGTATCTTGGTGGGGACCAACGAGGTACCTCACATCAGCGTTGGTGGATCCTGTTCAAACAACTCGAGTGTATCCATAATAGTAATAAGGGCACTCCGTTGCTCAACCCCTAGTAGTTCGTGAGAATTCGTGACTGAGCGATGGTGGTTGCATGAGCGGCGCTGAACAAGGATGCCACCATGCTGCTGCGTAACCTGCGCAAGTGCTTCACAGAAAAGTTTGACACATTTGGGTTTACTGTCCATCCGTTGGTGGGCAATTTCTCAGATCAACGCCCACTCCTTTCTATACCTAATTACACCCCTGACACCGACGTTGGTGGAGAAATACTGCCGGTTTCGAGCACACGCTGGAAGACTCGCTAGCCAGTCTAGGGCTGTCATGTAGGCCGGTGGTTTGGGGGCTGGACGAACTATGACAACAAAACCATCATCAATAATCAAACCGTCGCATCTGGTAGCGGAAAAGTGCCGGTTGTCAGTTTTGCACCGTGACCACACGTGTGGCTTCGGGTCAGCCTGACTCTGAGACTCTGAGGCAGGGCCCTCGAAACCCCTTTGCTCCATCACATTATAATATGTGAAACTATCTGTGAACAATAATTAGGCCGGAAATGGCGACGTTTCTCTTCAGGCAGCGATAGTGCCATCAAAGTGGCACTGGGGCTGGTAATGGAAGGCTCGGGAGTCAGGATGTGCAAGAGTTGTGTTCGTTGGAGCTCATTATTTCCCCACATCCCTTCTGTTAGCCTGAGATCTTGAGCAGGAGTAGGGATAAGCAAGGACGCCGCAAGGACACCAGCAAGGAACGCTTTTCAAAACGAACATCGATTCATCAGGTGTCAGAGTGCCAATACCGAGTCGGAGGGGTCCGAAATGGGTGGATACTTCAAGCGGGAGTCCCAGCATGGCGCCTCGGAAGCAGCCTTGGGCCGTTGTCATCCTTCTGTACATGTGCATTGCCCACCTTTTTTTTTTCTTTAAATATTCACGTCCTAGCCTTATGAGGAGTAGCGTCTGAATGTATGCTTGATCGACACCGGGCCGGACTCCTGTCGCCCCTATAGCAATGCAAAATCAATCGTGTTGCTAGTAATGGCAGACAAACTTGGCCCAGGAAATGCGCCATGTAAGGGCCGAGCATGGCCCCCAGGTATATACGACTCGGTCGCATGACATTCATTGTTGATCTGTCAATCTGCGTGGTCGCTTCGCCCATCGCACAGTCCAGAGATGCGCCAGCTGCAGGCTTTCAGACAAGAATCTGGCCCTCATGGTCAGCGCCTGCAAAGGCTGGTGGACGCGTTTAGCGCCGCCACAGGATGGGTTGCCCTTCAGGCTGGCACCGTGGTCCCAAAGGGCCCAACCCTGCCTAGGGTGGTATTGAAGGGCTTGGTGCAAGTACTATTCCTTGTTGAGTTGTTTCTTGATGCAAGAGGCAGGGAGACAAAAACTGCCAGGATAGCGTGATGGCATGCATGCACTGAATCCACTGATTGATGAGTACATATGGCTCGACGACTGCTAGACGTGGCAGATAAGTTTCGCCCTTGGCTTACCTGTCATTTGCGGTGCTCCGTAGTCGTCTATCCATTTGCTGAGACGCTGCATCGTAAAAGGTCGGTAACCGACTGGACAAGGCCAGCCAGTTGTTGCTGCCCTCTCATCAACCCTGTCACGTCTGTTGTCATGGCGTTTGCTTGGAGGTCTAGGCTTTGCAATATCCCTAGAGTGGCATTTCACGCGTGTTGAAACTGCTCGCTCAACGTCGTCTGTCTCTATCGAAAATGCCGTCAATGGGTTTGACGGAAATGCGAGAGTGCGGACAGATGGATTGATTGCGAAAGTGCGAAGGCGCGTCTGAAACCAGGGTGAATTCGTGTTTGTTTGGACACGGCAATAGCCCGAGGTCCTGCTTGTTCAGTAACGGAGTCGGCGAGGTCGCAGAGGAAGGTGCGAATTGACGCGTCGTGCCAGACATGTTTGTCGTTCCTTCTGCCTCGTGCCTCTCTGCCTTTCTGCCCCCCCCCCCCCCCTCTCTGCAAGGCGTCAAGCAGAACGGCAGGCGCGTTTGACTGGCTCTGCCTGCCGGCCAGACCAACAAATCGATAAAGTGTGGGGACTTTTAAGTCTGCATTCGGCTGTTGGCATCTGTCTCTAAAGAAAGGCCCGCCGCTAAAGATACAGGCGTGTATAACAAGTAGGTCGGCTAATGTGACTTACAAGCCGACAAGGAGATTCATGAATGGACACGTTGCTTACTATCTTGGGCATAGGCCAACGAAATAATAAAGGGCTAGACTTATGTTTTAAGCGTGTCTAACTGTTTTAGTTCCGCCGTGAAGGAAAAGAGGGGGGCAAGAACTAGACAGATAGAAAACGAAAGGTCCATAGCCTACCAAGGCTAGTGGTGATAGTGATAGCAGCCAACCGAATCTAAGAACCATGCTTGTTATCGGCCTCGTTCGGAGCCTACTCGTTTTCCTACACAAAAATATCCTGCCTTTGACGTCCGGACTCACAATCGCCATTCTTAGTAGCAGGGTGCTTGTCCAGCGCGGGCCAACTTCGGACTGTCGGGGAACTCGCACTCAGTCGGAGTTGAATGGAGTGTCATTCGGGATTGCGTTGGAAACATGGACATAGCCTCGCTCTTCGGCCGAGAAGAGACTTGCAGGCGTACGGTGCAGAGGGTGTACTGACACAGTGCTGTGCACGAATGGCTGGTGGCCAATAAGTAATCATCCAATGTCCAGTCCAATCCATGTGTGCATGCAGGAGGAGATGAACGAGGCCCGACCAACGTCTCCGAGCCTTATGATGCGCATTCTCGCCCCGCGTCCTGTCTCGATGCTGGGAAGATGCGCGTGCAGACTCACAGCCAACGGTGCGGCAGACGTTCCCATGAAGATGCAAAAACAGCCGCCGTCTTTATCGCGTGCGGGCTAGGCGGAAGTCCCGCGGAGGGTACCCGACCTAGAGCCGCCGCAAGATGCATGTGGACTTTGCAGACTGGACACTGGACACTGGAGACTGGAGGCTAGAGCCTGGACACTGGACACTGCAGACTGCAGACTGCAGACTCGGGCTCCTGGGTCGCTCCTGGATCCTGGGTCCTGGGTCCCCACATCAGGAAGGTGCAGCACCCACAGTCTGCCCACTGTCCAGTGCCCGGCGCCCAGTGCCGCCCAGTGCCCACCACACGACTCCCAAACTCCCACAGACCGTGCCCTGCCCTCCAGACTGCTGCTGGTCCGCACAACGCAACCCAACATCCAAGCAGCCCAGATGTTGGACAAATGACGCCAGGCACATTTCTACCCAGACATGCTCGCTTGCCTGCTCTCCTGCGCCTGCCCATGCTTCGATTTGCATGCAACCAAGACCCTGAGGCTGTATCCTGTCCTTCATTCGACATGACATGATGGCTCTCATCCCCCCCCCCCTCCAGTCGCCCCTGGATCGCTGGCCGCAAGTCTGCGAAAAGACCAGACCTCCATCCGGCTGACTCTCGACTAACCACTCTCCCGACTGTACTGTCGACAGGGGTCGTTGCATCAATACGACAGTACGTTGTATTTCTTGCTCTTTGCGGAGCTGAGAAGATCGGATACGCTACGCCTTGCAGAGTCGATTCAGTCGCGTCTGCAATTCATCGTTTCCATCCTGTAACCCTGGCCCCCGGTCTGTTATATTGCCTGCGCATGTTGATATGCAGTCGATCATCGAGAGCCTGCTCTCTGCCTGTTCCCTATTCCAGATATCCAGTCTCCCATGAGCCTCATCTCCCAACCCAGTCATGGAGTTGAGAAAGAGCCTGCTCATCTGGAGACAAACAGATCATCTTCTTGCACAAGCGCGCGCGCAGTCTCAAGTTTCCATTCCATTTCCGGACTACGACGTTCAAGGATTCAGCTCAAACGTTACTGTATGAGAGCGTCAAGAAGCAAAGAAACGAGCTTACACCAGTCGATCCACCCTCATCATTCAAGACCCCAGAGTGCAGGCTATCATGTATGCGGACGCATCTCCGAGGAGAGCATGGGGCTATCTAGGCGAGCAAGTTGCACCGATCATCAATCAACACATACAACAGTACAGCACAGTACACATCACAAACACCTAAGCTGTCTGGACCCAGTCAATATGGAGTGTTTTACCCACCTCTGCCGTTGGGGCCTGAAGCATCTGAAAAGCCGTACGTACCCTACCGTCTGTTTTATGATGCCAGGGGCTCATCATCGTACCTTTGCATTATGCAATAGCTCGTTTGAGGATCACCGTCACCACCAGGACTTGCTTGGCTCGTCTTTAGGCGCGGCGGGCATGCTTCCCGTGCCTATCCGGCGGTGCAACAACATCCAGCACAACGGGAATGATCGTTTTAATCTCCGATTTAAAGCCTTCCGTGCGGCGATGCTCCTCTACGACTAGTCCTCAGCTTCGGCATTCACACTAGCGAGCTTATGACTAGTCCAGAAAGAGTCTGACGCCGCGGAAAGCTGCCAGGGAAGTCAGGACACTAGACAACAGATTGACGTCTGTATCCACAACTTGGTCAGCGAGCAGCCGAATCATCCGTAATTTTTGCTTGTCGGTATGAAGATGGGCATATATCGGGTATTACACTAATGGATCTGGTGACTTATAAATGCTTATGTGTACATACACAAGCTGCACATCATGGTTGCCGAAAAGGGACCGGAAGCGGAGGGAGAAAAAAAAAAAAAAAAGGGGGGGGGGGGGGGGGGCGTTTCTCGAAAGTCTGGTGGCCCCGGAAAAGCAGAGTGGCCAATCGGCCAACAAATACCAGTCTTGCGGCGCGCAGCCTTTCGTTGTTGGCTCTGGCACTGTATGTTATTGATAAATGACATTTATTGAAGGCGTCGAAAGGTGGCCACTGAGTAGTGCATGGGGAAAGCGTTTCGAGCAACGCTAATCAAACCTCGGGCGAGCTTGGGCGCGAGGGCGTTTAGTCGTATAATAGTCTTGAGCCCCTGCCATTAACACCGTGCAGGGCGACTTGCTTTGCATACTCATCTGCCGAAAGAGGGAAAAGGGCGACGATGAATGCCATATGTCGTACGCTTCGCGCCGCGTCGTCCCAAGCACTCTTTGAGGGTGGGAAGGGGTGTCCGGGCCGAGCCATCAGACATCTACATATGATCTTACAGCACATCATTTCGTACAATCGATGCGATAGCTAAGGCGGGAGATACCGGGCGGCGCAGATCTCCCAATCAGCGGACAACGAATTACGCTTTCACGGGGGTGGATCGACGTGTTTGTGCTTTCTGAGAATCAGAACATCGGAGAACGAAACTGAGAATCAGAAAATAAAAGGTGGAGAACGGGGTAACGTGTGGTTTGCGAATTATGACGACTTTGCGATTTGAGGTCCTTTTATTTGGTTCTTTCGTCAACTACATGTCCCAGACCTCGAGCCTCCACTCTTCCTTTGTCACGACAATCCGAGAAAGGACAGCGCTGCTTCTCCTTCTGCCTTCTTCCGCAGCCGCGCGCCCGCTGTCTATCTGTTCACGCACCTTCCAAGCTACGCCCCTTCTTCCTACGAACCTATGTAAGTTAGGTACATACATAGGTGGCGAGCGTAGAATCGTCAACAATCATTCAGGCGACTTGCATGCTACGTGGTCCACTTCGGGGAAACTCCGCTATGACGATTTGTCCACGGAGCGAAATCCCTGGAGCGCGCGCTTCATATTTGTTCCAAAAACGCAAAGGAGGGAAGGCGTCCGTCGCTGTTGTTCTCAATGCCGTTGATCTTTGTTTATCACGACAGACAATACGAGATTGAGGTATAAGAGCAAGACACTGGAAGGGAAATCGCAATTTAACATGCTTGATCTTTCTCACCTGGCTCGGAAAACCCACAGAGGAGGACGATAATTTGGCCGGCACATCGACACAACACGTCATCCGGTCGGCCCATCTCCCTCCTTGCCGACGATATATATGTATGTGTGCGTATGGCACGTTGCCAAATGAGAGGCCAGAGTAGATGGTCGACCATGGATTCTATGCATGTAAACAAGTACAATAACGTAAATCTGGATGTATCGGCCACCAAAGGAGCCCAAGTTACTCGCCAGCTTGGAGGCTCGCATCAGCGCCTTCAGCCCAGTCGACGTAACTAGTTCGCAAAGTATATTGGGATCGACTGGATTGGGATCGCCGCATGAATTCCTCGATGGCTTTGCCTTGGCACAATCACTCAGATGCAAAAAGAATTCGCCACGGTCGCATTCATTCCTTGACAAGACGCCTTGGACGGAACCCGTCGTCTGACAAACCTATGACTATGCCCGTGGCAGCCATTATCCCATGTCCAGCCCGACGACAAAACACACCCGAACCCATCGAGTTATCGAGTCTATAGAATAAACGAGTGGCATCAAATAAGATTCCGATTTTTTTATTTTTTTTTTTAAAAAAAAAAACACATCTTCCCCCCTTAACCATCTCGCTTCCGTTGCTGGGGTCGCGGCCGAATGGCTCAGTCTTGTCTTCTCTGATACGGCCCAAGCTGAGCAACGAACTTGTGGCACATGTGGCCATAATAGCCTCATCTGCACTTGCAGCCAGCCCTGCATGGCATCACACGCTTCATCAAGGATGCCGTCCCGACCGCCTGGCTTCCAAGTTCTGCATTCAGCCGTCAATGGGCCAGGAAGGTGATCTTTCTCGACACCGGCTGAGATGGAGATGGTCTTGATGAGCCACATTGAGGCTAACGGAGGGGAGGAATTGCTTTTTTCTCGTCTGCTCTGTACAAAATATACATATATACATATATACATACATACATATGTATGTACATTCACACGCATACATATGCATGTATCTTCAATGCTCTATCTATTGCCTGTTGGAGAGTCAATGTCTCAGTTGCCAACCTCGGCCACGCCGGCAGTGTTCCTCTCTCGTCGGATGTCTGACTTTCTTCTTCCTCCTTTTTTTTTTTACAATAGATATGGCTCCAGTTTTTGAAACAGCGAAGCGTCGGCACTGCATCGCACCCTACATTCTACATCCCACAAACCCATGGGAACCAGGTAGGTATGACCTCACTAGCTCGTCAGAACAGCTGAGGCTGCATCGCTTGTCTTGGAGCCAAACGCCAGGTCGGAACACTTTACCGTGGGTAAGAACTCATTCTCGTGCTCCGTCTCACGCACATACGACATGATCATGTCGAATAGCGCGGGGCGTGGGACAAAACTGCATGCAAGATTACACCCAAGATAGGCATGCTTTTATCAGGACACCCATTCGGTTGGCTGTTTTCTTTGTTACTTTTTTTTTTTTTTTGGGGGGGG
>SRPZ01000206.1:0-50560 GCA_018360255.1 Claviceps maximensis
GAATGACATCATTGTGTAAGTCTTCCGAGTCGTCCGAGATGGACGACCGCTCCATCCAAACTTTCCTGGTGTGCCGGCTGTTCCGATCGGACATGTTTGCAGGAACTTGAACAAGCCATCAAACAAACCAACCCGTCCGGCCATCAAGCCCGAAAGTCGTTCGGACATGAATATACACCTTGCCATCCCGCCCGTCATCATGGGCTCCAATGAAAAAGTAACAACAGTGGACACAGACAGACCAGAAACCCCTTTTCGACTTCCTTTACGCATGTATGGTCTCGTGAAGCCAGCCACTGCAACCTTTTCATCTCCGCCGTGCCGACAGCCGTCTTGAATGGCTCGCCTTCGCCTCGAGCCGCCATTGATATCAGGACGGGATGGTCGTCTCCCGGCAAGTTCTCAGGGATTCTTGCGAAAGGCCGAAGCACAGTCCCCGACGACACAGCTTTTCCTGGCAAGTCGTCCCTCTGGTTCGGACCCGTCAACAGGGCGCTCCTTGCCCAAGACAGACGTCGTTTCCTTGGTGTTTGGACTATGCTTGATGATCCTCCACCCTGTCAACATCGTCCTCACGCCCTGAAGGCCCTTTTCTGGCGCCGTAAATTTGTCCATGACCATGTCCCGGAGATTGGCAATCCGCGCTGCCTTCTGCGGTCTTGACTCAATGATGCGAAGTCAAGCGTCCACGCAGTCGCAGGTCAGCGTCCATCGCAGGTTTCGACGGTCTCTGCGTATTCAATGTCGGTCGCTTTGGCTGCAGTGAGAAGTGCCGGAATCACGGAGATTCTGTCATCGCAGCCAAAGTCAACGTCTGCCATCAGGACATCGCGCGGATCATGCGGCAGCAGCCACGCAAGCCAATCGATGGATCTCATGCCAGTATCCGTGTTGGATGCCAGACTGCTTCTTCCGGAATCTCAGTGCCTGATCCATGGTCTGAAAGTCCATTATGCCCGTCTTGGTCATGATGTGCGCTTTCAGAGCCAGTTCCAACTCCTGATATGTTCACATGCGCGTCAGCCACTAACCGAAGAGGCACCCTCGATACACGGATCAACAGTTTCAAGCTATAGTATAAGGGTACTAAGATGGTCGACCGTTTTGGCAGGACCATAGACACTGATCAGGCTGTTCATAACGTTGATCTTGGACCGTCCTTCTCCTTCGCGTCAATCGGCGGCACAGTCAGCAGCATCCGCCTGGACCACTCATTCCTGGACAACTTGACTGAGGTGAATATGATGCGCCTGAAATGGCCGTAGTAGATACCGCTGTCGTTCTGCTTCCATCTTCTCGTCGTTCAATACCAGGCCCATGATTTCGACTCACTCGTGCCAAATGGCCACGTAGCCCGCACCTCGGATGCTGAACTGAAGCCATCGAGTAACGCAGACGGCCATGTAGAAAACGGCTGTCTATTGTGATGAGTCTAGAAACTTGACCATATTACCAAGCTTTGCAAGCTGCGACAAATCCTTTGTGCGCAGCGTCTCGGAATTCAGGCCAGCGCAACGCAGCCACAACCAGGACGTCCACGGCGCGATTTCATGGTTGTCTCCATCGCGAGTATCGTGCACGAACAGTAATTCCTCGGCGGGAGACTACTTCCGGTGCATGTGCAAGAAACGTTTTTCTCCTTGAGGGCGAGAAAAAGTTGGAGCATGGCTTCCACCTCGCCGATCTGCCAGTGTTTCAACTCATTGATGGCGTAGATAACAGCTCGATGACTTGGGCCAACCCGGGTCTTCAGGTGTATTCACCCCCCCCCCCTTCTTTTTTTTTAAGTCGCGATGCAGAGAGAAAAGGGCATAATTCGCCGATTTGTAAAATGTGTAAGGGCGAAGAGGACATTTGACAGATGCGTCTTGATCTGTGGATCGTCGATTGATGAGACCTCATAACTTTCATAGAGTGGGCGAGGGTACATTTGAGAAGCTTTGCTTTAGATCACACAATGCAATGAAACGGAACTCATGCCGCTCATCAGATTGACTTACACTCGTCAGCCTCATGACTCATCTTATCTGATTCATCGAGCTTGGTCAAGACGCGACTCAAGGATCAGAGCGCATGTTTGTTTTCCGCGAGATTGTCTGGCCGATCTTGTGCCATGTACACTCAATTGACCTGTCGCAAAACGAT
Organism: Claviceps maximensis; assembly: GCA_018360255.1. NCBI lineage: Eukaryota > Fungi > Ascomycota > Sordariomycetes > Hypocreales > Clavicipitaceae > Claviceps > Claviceps maximensis. The sequence continues at coordinate 2,146 of SRPZ01000206.1, forward strand.
CGACAGCCGCGTCAAAAAAGAAAAGATTTCCATTCTTCATTTTCTTGTTTACGATGTAAAAGCCGACTACCTGTCCACACTCAGGTATTGGCTCGGTCGTCATGCCCAGAAAGGATCGCGGCGAAGCGGGAGGAGTGTATGCCATTTTTTATCAATCAATATATTAAGTACGTACGTATGTATGTACTAAGACGTTTCACACGCATACCTAGCTTAAATAGTCGAAATATAGGTCGTCATAAGCATATTCCTCCTCTCCCCCCTTTTCCAGTTACCTGTACCCTTCTTCTCGCAACGATCATTCTATTGCTCTCCAGACCACATCCTCATATCCCAAAACAACATAAAACCTTCAACAACAGCTTCGTTACTCCCGATCAGTGGCTGACCGCGGCTAGACATTGTCCCACTGTGTACAGCACCAGGAAAACAGGTCAGGTTTTCCAATCAAGGATTTCAAAGCATTATCGAGCAGCTTTCGTCCCCTGCTGCCTTTTCATCCAATACCCAGATTCTCTGAATCACGTTTATTGCGGCAGAGAATCACAGGCACTTCTGAGACATCATCATCCGGATAGCTGATACTTCCTCCGGGTACGTGAACATGTATGGAGCGCCATGAATAGGCAGTTTCAGGTTTTCAAGCCGCTTACGTATTAGTACGTTTTTTTTTTCCCAGCTATCGATAGACTTTGAAAACACCATGGAACGTTCAACGTCCAGCTTATCTTCCCTTTTTTTTCCTCTTCTCAGAACTCTAACGCCAGTTGTTTCCACTTGCTGGTACAAGTTGGCGATGGGAGCTCAAGAAGAAGAAGCAGCTTGACTGACTCCGCTCAACCGGCCCACGATGCCGATGTGTTCTGTGGATCAGAACAATCGTGTTCAGAAGATTCCCTTCCCGGAGCGAGCTCTGCTGAAACGTACACTTTAAGATGGGCAATTGCTTAATCGTCTACTGTCGAGTCGGTGGCATAGAAGCCCTCCAACACACGAAAGCCTCCATGTACCATATCCTTTATCTGTAACCCATATGGTCCGTGGATCAGACCATGAGTGCCTATATATACTGCAGAATTGTAAAGAACAAAAAGCTCCAAGCCACTACTCATTCACGACCGATGTTGATGAGCCCCGTTTCCTCAATGTAGCGATGCTACCATAGGGCAAAATCTGAGAACACGATCATTCATCATGGCGCGAGAATGAGCGACGGACTTTTAGAAGCCTGAGTTCTCATGGAGCTTGATCATTCTATGACATAGACGTGCGATGAAGCTCTAAAATTTCAAAGTCACATTACTCAAAAGACGCAAGGGGGATTTCACTGTCATCTGACTCTAAAGGAAGGCCTCGATCCACATTCCACTCTAGCACTTCCAGAATGAAACTCCCAGCCAAGCCTATATCGCATGATCATGGGGACTTGAGCCCGCTCTTCTCCCTCTCATTACTGGCTTTTGAGCTCGCTAGCTTGCAGCAATGCGTCTCCACATGCAGCAGCTTACGACCGTGTGGTTGTCTGAACGTTGGGGCCGGTTTACCTTGACCTTGCGCAAATATACTCACTTGATGACCTCTCTGTATATATCTGGCTTGGATAGTCCTAAGCAGAAGTGCCCATCGTCAACGTGGACATAAGCTCAGGACGGCTACAGCCACAAAGGGATCATAGTCTTCCCATCCCGCGAAGAAGGGGGGCAACGAGAAAGTCTCTCGCCTGTTGACATTGCGGGTCAACTAAGAATGTGTGTCGAGATGCGTACAGCAAACAGTAACTCTACAACAGCTGATCCACGGCACTGTCTCGGAGGACAAGCTACAAGTTTCTGATAATACAGTAGAAGTCATGTATACTTTGAAAGCTCGACTCGACGGGTGCGGTAATTAGATCAGATGGTGAACAAAAAAAAATAAGGTTAACCCTTTTTTTTTTTTCATTTTCCCCTGTAACTTACGTAAAATCACAATACTTTAGAACTGCATTCTACGCTGCTAGCAGTTGTATTTGCGTGGTGATGGCACGGAGCGGGGTTAATACCTGTGCGAAATAATCTTAGATGCGTACTGTATACACATGTACTTCTGTATGTAGCTACATATGCATGTGTAAGACAGACAAGGCCGTGTGGAAAAAATTACATTTCAGCTGGCGACCGAATCAAGTATAAAAACAACACCTCGGACCCTTATGCTCCCCATTGAGAGCCACTCGGCCCAACTTCTTTCTTCACAAACTCGTATCCGTCATTTGACAAGCCTGACCGAATCCACCTCTCCGCAAGACTTACCACACCTTCTTCGAACCCAAGCAAGGACACAAAAAAAAAAAAAAAGCAAAACACCTTCTTCCAACGACAAGATGAAGCCCTTTACCGCGATGATGCTCCTCATTAGTCTGGGCACCGTTCACGCTCAAGACAAATACAACTTTGACGAATGTATCAAAGCTCATGGCGATATAAACTGGTATTGCGGCGACGGATGCAGCATCTGCAACTGCACAAAGACGGGAATCGAGACCATAGAGGTTCAGTGTCCAGTAGAGCGCAGGGATTACGACTATCAAGAATGCGTCAAGGATCACGGAAACGGAGCTTGGCTTTGTGAGGATAAGTGCAATACTTGTTTCTGCACCGAAGGTGGAATTATTAGCACGCTGATGGCATGCCTGCCTAACAAACATTTCGAGAAGAGAATTAGGTTGGAATAGCCCAGTTGAGCGCATGCGGTTTTTTTTTTTTTTATCCGAAAATGTATTCCTGCGCGTTTTCGAATCGTGCGGAAGTGAGGAGTTGAAAATATTCGTTAGTGTAACAAAGGGAGAACCGGCTGGAGTCAAATTGTGGCTATCCCCATGAACAAGCACAAGAATTACCTACTTCTCAAGTCGATAAATTCCTCAATTGCTACGTCTCTCCTTTTACTATCTACAGTTTTGATGTACGGTGGCAATGTTCTAATTTTGTAAAATGCCAAAATATGCTCTTTGGGGAGTACCTCGCCGACCATATAATCGGATTTCTATTTGCCCACATCGACTTTCTGACAATCTGTCGAGTCGCAGGTCGTATGATTCACGCAAAGTTATGCGGAACTTTGCTCTCATCTGGATACTTTGCATCAGGCCGATGCTTTTGAAAACGAGGATAACCTTTTTCGCTCTCACCTGCAGCTTTTTAGAAGACAATGGGATCAGGTTGTGCTTCTGTTTTTATTTCTGTTCTTGGTTTCTTATTTATTCCTTTATGTTCATAAATCTTTACATCATGTCATGTCATAAGTCATCGCGGTCGTAGACCCCTTCTCATCATTGTCATGATGAACTCCAAATCAGAGCCTTCCATCCACCCACATTTTATCCCAGTTTAGAAACTTCATGATAAACCGCAGCTACGTCTCCTCAAGATTCACCACAAAAGACTTCGAGAGACTGAAAAAAAATGAAGGTAGGATAACTGGCGTACGTCGTCAGTCAACCCGACATACCTCCATCACTCGTCGGTCTCCCGCCAGCCTGCCATCCAGCTCGCGCATCTGCGTCAGGCTGACCGTTTTCGAAAACTCAAGCGCCTTTAGGCATTCCCTCAAACAATCCACGTCGTCCGTCAGCCGTGCCACAGCTTCGTCCAACGCAGCCGTCCTCGGCCTCGCGAACATGGCCGCTGCCCTTTCCTGCTCCTGCTGTGCGAGATATCGCGTCGTTTCATGGATCTCTTTGTCGAGCAGGCCGATGTTTGTCATGATGTCTTCTTTGTGCTTGCTGGTTTCTGCGATGCGGCGTTCGGCTTTGCAATACTCCTTTCTGAATTCTGTTGTCATGGAGGGCAAAAAGAAAAAGGACCAGAAGAAGAATTGGGTTACCCGTAAAGAGTTCGACAGAACTAAAGGTCCAAGGCTGACTCATACAAGGATGAGAACGCGGGTCATGAACCAGATATTAGCAGGGTTTGTTGTCCTGGTCTAAGGAATGAGTTGCTGCTATTCGAAAAGAAGCGAGTGATAGTGTATAACGTATGGACGCTCACTATTCGTGTATCAATTAGGACAACTAATTTCTAAAGAAAGAAAGAGAAAAGAAGAAGAAAAAAAAGATGAACAGCCATGTCCAATATCATGTGTTCTCGCGGCAAGAAGCTTACCATTGGGGATGCTTGGATCCTGTCACACTTCAGCACAGGTTTCGAGTGGATGTCGGATGGCGGTATATATGTGAGCATGTCGCACAGAAATTCATCAACGATTATTTTTTTCAATTGAATCATGGATCGCGGATGAAGATCTTATACGCTTGATTCATGACCAGGGCGCTCGGCTTCAACCGCAATTCCTGGATTGCGCATTTCCATACGTAGACATGCTTTAGGGGCGCACAAGACGGTTTGCTTTCCACATGTGGTTGACATGCAGATTGCGCGTTCAGCATCGTACGATTGCATATATTCATTCATGCGTACAGCAGTCTGGTTTCGCATACCATGATGATTGCCTGTACACTCGGGCTGCCACCCTTTCGACGAGGTCACTACATATGTCTGCATGGGAAGTTTGGCAGGATCACTGCTGGTCTCAGATGAGGAGTGAACACCGCTGTGTGTTTTGTTCATTCACTCATGTAAGACGTTGTTGGCTATGATTATAAGCTGAAACTCGTCCCCACGCGTTGCCGGAACGTTGTCAGATTGCTATCTGCCACGTGTTACATCAAGTCGGAGTGATTCCGCCACTCATATCATAGTTACACAGACCGCCTACCATAAGATGTTGGCGAGAGATGATCAAGTTCACCTCAGTCGTCTGTACAAGTTCGCGATCTGTTGGCATAGCTTCATGTCAATATTGGTGCATCTGTGGTTTGAAATATAACAAATCCGTTCTCACTGAGCCAGACTCTCAATCATTCTCTGGCCAATGAACATGCTGCGCATATAACTGAGGTACTGCTTTCATTTGCGAGATACGTGAGGTTTGACGGCGTGTCAGTGTTTCTGGATGTTGGCGGTTTCCGTTTCGGCAACGTTTGCGGCACGGTGCAGATTGTCTGGACTCTGAAGTGAATCCGAAACTCTTTGGCGTACATAATGTGATGTGGCAGCCAGCAATTAGAAGAAAAACGACGTTTCCAGGCGGTTGTGGTTGTGAGTCTTTGACTCTCCCTTGTCTCCAGGACAAACGTATTATGTACACACATAAATATGTATATGTATGCTTTCCGGGTTTGATGAAACAGATAGTATATCACGTGGTAAAAAGACTGGTGCTACGTGATCGGGAGTCACCTGACAGCAAGTTGGCCGGCCAGCCAGCCCAGGCCCAGCTTCTCCTCTACCATTTCGTCTCGCCAAGTTCCAACATCGGCAGCAGGTCCTTCATTTCAGGTCCATGATAAACGTTGAATCAAAACCTGTCTATCCAAGCAGCAGACGCAGTGGACACCCAGTGCTCAAGAGTCCGATGAGTCTTTTCTTCTTCTTGTGGAAAATCGTCGACGCAATGAAGATGCGTTACGACTTCCATTTTCTTCCACCTCTTTCTCCATATACCCCATATAGTTTACATGCTAATATATTTCTACCATAGAACTGCGGACTCAGCAAGCGATAGTCAAGGCATTCGCAGGTCGTTTTGCCTATCTGAAAAATGAACGGAGAAAGCCAATGCTCCGAGCCCTCGTAGAGTAGAGGCAAGAAATGGCCACATGTTCTGAAATACATTCAATACCGCCAATAGGCTCCCGGGCTCCGTGGCAATGAAAGAGAGAGCACATTCAGCTTCTTTGGAAATTCTTTGATCTTGATTTTTTTTTTTTTTGGCAGCATGTAGAAAGCACTCTTTGTCCCTAGATTATGCTTACTTGTACTCGCGTACGTGACAGCATCGCTATCGTGGTCAGCATTATATTCCTCGTTATATATTGCCTTTTGACTTTCTTCCGTCCAAGACGCGGTTCGCAGCGGTCTTGAGTACCCTGGGATGCAAGTCTGGCCGAACACCATATCATGTGTCTAGCCAGACAGTGCCGTCGTAATCATTCGGTCGATGACGTGTTCCTAATCTTGTGCACAGCTTTTCTGCCACCGCCTTTTCGTTATATATTGAATACTGTTCGATATCGCAACCGTGTTACTTCATGCACTGGACGATCAAGTCAGCTTGCGCAATACGTTCATTCACAATGAGAAGCACGCTTTCTGCAGTGAAAGATCTCCGATGTATCCGTGAATCAGTTCTCCAAAGGCAGGCGCTAGACACAACCGAAATGCTGCCACTACCACAGCCAATAGATTCTGGCAAAAAAAAAGGAGTAGACCGAGAAAAAGAAGCACTTGAATGCAGGAGCGATCATGTCGACCCTGCACTTTTTTTTTTTTTTTTTTTTTTTTAGCTAACAAGTTACCTTCATTTCACGCGACGTGACATTCTTCAAGTATATTCTTGGCATACATTTCCCTGAAAAATGGATTAGAATTCTTCCTTTCGCCAACATTACCTCTTTTTTATATATGAAATATATATTCAGGACATCACCACTGTTCATTCAACCGGCATCACGACTCCTCATCACGAATCTATCGAATCAGCTGAAATTTTCACCTGAACCTCTCGTCGTACCTGCTCCTCGTGCAGAATCATGTTCGTATTTCACAATTACGCCATGCCACACGTCGCCGAGAACAACACGGAGCTTCGTCATTATCTGGCCGGTCCGACCCTGACAAAAGAAGACATTGATTTGTTGGCGGCGACAAAAACGGCTCAGATTGGCGCTGGCATCGAGCTCAACGAGTTGATAAAAAGGTTGGACAAGAAGAATGTAAAGACTTGTGAAAGGAATGCTGCAAAGGCTCGGGAACAAAAGATTGCAAAAGCTCGGGAGCAGAAGATTGCAAAAGCTGAGGAGGAAAAGGCTGCAAAACTTCAAGCTGCGAGAGCTCGGGAGGAAAAGGCTGCAAAGGCTCGGGAACAGAAGATTGCAAAGGAGCAGGAGAAAAGGTCTGCACAACCACAAGAGAAAAGGGCTGCCGCCAAACCGCAGAGTAACCGGTGTCCCCTGGACAAGCCTCCCAGTTCAGCCACGCGACGTCGAAGCGAGAGGTTTGTTTCCCTCCCCTCGGGGCTGACGCTGTCACGATCAGATCTTGCCGAGACCAAAAGACGGGCTAGTTCTCAATTCGGCTGCGGGCCGAACTTCCTGGCGGGCACAAGTGCTAGATACGGCAAGGACAGACAGGCCAGCTCAAGTGGAAAACCGCCAGCGAATACCGATACCGCCAGACGGGCGTCGGGAGCGACGTCTAGGAGGACCAGCAAGTCTAACAAATCCAATAGGGGCGTTTCGTCCGCAGCTCTTTGTCTCTGCTGAACAGACTTGAGGGATGAGGCACCTTGTGAAAGCCGGTTGTGACATTCGTTGAATATTCATTGGTGTCCTTTGTATATAGATATATATCTCTTTTTCATTTTTCTTGCTTCTCAAGGAAGAACAGAGAGAAGGTTTGGAACCGCCCACATTGCTTGTTTTGCTTGTTTACCCTCACCTATGGCTCGCGGCGCGGAGAAAATCCTATCAGATAATGGAGGTCTACATTCCTACCACCTATAGTCTAGGCTTTGGACGCTGTGTAAAGCATACCTCCTTTATTAATAATAATCGATTCCTCGACAACGACGTCTCCGATGCTAACTTGGTGCGTGAGAGGCGCCTGAGAAATCTTGGCAATTCCGATACAAACTTTATGTAACAGTAACCAGGTCACGCACGAGTGGTGAGGGCGAGAAGCCAATGTTTCGGGTTCGGTTTCACAGTGTGGGTGCATGTAGTGTCTGGTCTGAAGTCTGGTGTGTGTGGTCTGGTAGGCAGCTAAGACGAGATGACGAGAATATATTAATTGATTGACGTGCCTCGAGCGCCCAGTAGGCTATATATTGAAACAAAATAATAGCTTTGGACAAAAACTAAAAATCCAAAAAAATCATGAACCTCCACTACTCACCCTCACTACGCTGGTAATTACCGTCCATGCAGCCTCTGAACGTGGACAGACGTGCTGCCAATGCACCTTGATTGAAACCAATTACAATCCGGAGCAAACAATCTATATTGCCACAGATATTCGTGCAGAGATGCCAGGCGACCCCATCTGTGTTGTCGACATGGACGAAAGTGAAATCGCATCTCTATGCTTGAATTCGGGAAACTGCAAGTTTGGCAGAGCCACGGGTGGTCATATCTGCCAGAGCCGCCTATGTGCCATGATGTACGCGCGTGCGTGCCACAACAGAGTGAGAGGGGGGTAAGATGTCTGTCCGGCACTCTGGGGTGTCACCGATGCAGTCACGTCGGAAACTGCTGTGAGATGAAATAAGGTGCGGGTTGACCGATATATTCCGATAAAAAAAACACTGCGGGTGACAATGGTCAACCTTTTGCCCCTTTTTTCTTACTACTTCCCTTTGCTGCTCTCATCTCTAAAGCTTCAACTTACTACTTTTCTTTTTATTTTCTGTTTTCCTCCCTCGTAGTAATTTTATTCCCACGGATTTGTTTTTCTTCTCAACTACAACCCCCCCCCCCTCTTCTGCCTGCCCTTTTCTTTTCTCTTTTTTTTTAACCCTTCTTTCATTGTATTTATTTATTTTCTGCTGAGTCGTTTCTTCCAATCGGAACTGTAGAAAATATGTGAAACATGTAGTTATCGCCAGCCACGGACCAATGACGGTTTCACGATAAACAACACCCGATACAAGCCGCGTACGGCAGTCTTCAACGTTCAATGCTCGACGTATGATGAAAATGGGGGCAACTATCCAGTCCTCGTCAATGCTACGTCGAGTGCTCCTACCGCAGTCCTGTGATACCAACAAGTGGTGGTGTATGGTTGGGAATCGCCTGCCGGCAACGCGTCGTGTATCAACACTCTCAGCGACGTCAATCATGCGTATGTCTGACTCCTCTCCCCACCTGTCCGTTTAGAAAAAAGAAAATATGAAGAGAAACACATCCAAAGAATAAAAAAGAATAAAAAGAAAAGGCATCCGAAAAGTGAGCTAGCCCCGAAAAGAATTCCGCAGTGGCAACTATAAGGTCCATTTGGTTTTTTTTTCCATGATAAACAAAGACAGGAAAAAAAGTATAAATATTCCGGATTCCTCGACTCGTTCGAATCGATTGTAACGTATTCTTTTCATCGAATCTTGTATTTATGAAACTATTTCCCGTTATACACGATAACGGCCGGCAAAAGAGAAAACACAATCAAACAACCTCACTCCCGCCCCCCCGGAAAAAGTCATTTCGTCCAATTTCGAAACAACAGAACCAGGACCATGCATTTCCAACTTCTCGCTCTGACCACCATGATGGCAACTGCCTTTGCCGTTTGCGGAGGGCGGTGCTGCAGATGCACTTCGCTCGGCATTTCCAATGAGAGGCAGACGGCCTGCGTCGCCCAGGAGCTCGGTGAGGAGCTGCACGGGAACTATTTCTGCAACAAGAGAGTGACGCAGAGTTTCGTCCGGGATGCATGCTATACCTTGGGATCATGCAAGCATATCCCCTATGGCACTTCTGGTTTTGACTGTTGGAACTGCTAAAGTAGGCAATGTGTTTTCAAATCAGCTAGCCTGGAGCACGCGAATAAGAGGCAGTCTGTATATGTCTTTTTCCAAATCACAATCCTTTCATCCCAGGACAATCAAGGGGGACAGATGAATAAGAAAAGAGGAGGAAGGAGACGAGATCAAGTTTGTAGTATGAAACTGCCATAGTATTGAAGAGCCCGGGGCTTTACTTGTGTTCCACATTGCAATGCAGGTAGTGAACATACAGTTTAATGAATGAAGTCTCAATGTACTGGAGTCTTGAAACCAAAGAGTTTCCATCGTACGACTGGGTAATCAATCCATAACGATGAGAGATTGCGATAATTGACTAACGGCTTGAAGACATAATCACCGGAAGACGTCATAAGCATGCACATAGCTGTGCTGTAGTGTGGCAAACAACGTACTTGCGAGGTACGTGTATTCGACGTACGATTGATGTGAGTGGCACATTCTGCCACCGTCTCGTAGTCCCACCTCTGATGGCCTCGTATCTCGGACGTTGTCCCCAAGATTCCATCATCTCGCAGATCATGACAGAATCATTCTACGGACATGTCATGACCACGTCTCGGGTTGAGCTTGTCAGTCGTCGTTAGAGAGTGACCAATGGCCATCCTCGCGCCGCACGGGCCAATGTCATCTATGTACATATACATACATGCATGTATATACAGGTACATGCTGGCCCGCAGCGTGATGCAGGTGGCGCGGGGTTCGGTCCGTCCCACTCGCGCTGACCGGGTTGGGCTTCCTCCCGACTCGTGCGTCGTCGGTCGGGCCTGGCACTTTTCTCGACAGCAAGAAAGAAATGACCACGACAGGCGACGTGGCAGTGAAGAGGTAACGATGTGTATGCTTGAATCAATTCTCCTTCCTCTTCATAGCCGAAAAATGCAACGATAAGGAAACGCGGCGACGCGATGCCGGATGCTCGCGATCCCATCCAGTGAGCATCGGTATTACAACACCGATGGCCCGAACGTCGGCAAATAAAGCTCCCCCCATCCCTATTTCCTACTTGTCCATCTCTCACACACACGCACACCAACCCCCGGCTAGCTTCCATGAATAAAGAAACAGAAATGAAACACATAAACACACCTTCCCGGAACCTGCTCTCTGACTGGTAGAGTGCCTCTCTTAATCGGTCGGCTACGTCTCGATTCGGAGACGCACGAATGAAAACGGCTTCTTCCAGTCGGTGATACCGCGTAAGGAGCAGCTCGGAGCACACCATGGGCAGAAGAGAAGTCTGCGCGACGATTTTCTACGTGAAATGGACCTTCGTTCAACTTGTAGAGCGTAGTCTTCCCCAGCCCTTCTTTTCCTTCTTTTTCACAACTTTTCATATTCTTCTTCTTTTTTCCCCTTCAGTTCCGGCCATTTCCTTCTATCGATCCATCGCACTACAATTGCCAGCGCATTGAGGGATTACCTCAAAACGACTTGATCGCCGCTCCACCTGTGTGAAATCGACAGGCTTGTTCGTGCGAATCGGTCTCGTGCCACCGTCGCACGTGGTCCTCTCTTTCGGGCGCCCGTTCAGAATCGTCGTCCATGAGCTTTGGACTGCTGCTCGCGAATCATGATTTTTTTGCGCGGACTCAAGTCCTGCCGCTTGTGGATTATCATGGCCAGGTCGACTTGCTGCTAATGATTGAGCTGTCGAAGAGGACTCACCAGCTACACTCTGTATTCAGTCACGGCTTAGCATATTGGTATGTGCGATATATTTTATTTTCTCATGCCTCTTTTTTTCCTTCCCGTCGTGCTTCGCATCCGTGCCTCGTAGAAGAGGCCCGTGGAAGTACGATGCTTGATGACATATATGCAGGCTGCCATCACAGCAAACGGCCTCGGTGATAGCATGTGTCTGCGTGTCACTTGGCCATACACTCGTGCCCTTGCCTTGATGCCAGCATGCGAAGGAAATGCTGATTTCAAGAAGCAGCGGCCTGATACAGGAACAGCTGGTAGTAATATGGCATACATCTGGCTTACACATTCATGATACCCCTCGAGCATATATGTCCCGTTAGTCGTAATAACTTACCGCGCTGGCTTCAGACGTCAAAATAGAAGGTAAGCTATTCTCATGATGTTTTCAAAGCAAACGTAAAGTCCGACGGCGGAGTAATGTCCAAGCCTCTGCTAGCCGAGGCTTTATGGATTAAAAGACACATCCAACGCAACCCATGAAGCAGAACTTATTCACCGTGTCAATTTTGGTGTTCCGACTCGTAACCTCGTGACAATTCTTCAATGCCGTATTTCGTAGCTAAGAGATGCCTTTTTTTTTGTCTTGCAGTGATCCATCGTCTGTTCTCATCAGGACGCGTGCCAACTGGCATAGAAGAAGTCCTGTGTAGGAAAGATGGGCCAAGCTATGGTGGCACTTCGCAATATTGACCGATGTTTCTGTACCCTGGCTGCCTCGTATGGTGCCATTGAATTGACGAAGAGCACAATAGCCCTGCAGCTTGTAACCACAAGCGCAAATTTTGATACACGACCGGAAGATATCACAGGTGAATCGCCATGATGAGACGTTGGACTTGGTGTGATGCTGGAATAGAACGGCGTTCTCGAACTTACTAGTGAATGGGGTATCTCGTGATGACTTGCTTGCTCGTGAACGGATCCGAGCTTATAGATTTATGGATGAGTCGGAGCAACAAGGTCAGTAGATATACAATCATGGGCTAGTCGGGAATGGACGCAGCAATATGACCTTTTTGCTCCAATAGCTCCGGCATTGGCCATATTGGGTCTATGCTGGCTTTTCTGAGCCTGATGGACGAGACGAGGTCGATATGATTGGGATTTTGAATCTGAGGTAGGGCTGATGAGGCACGCCTTTCCGTTCATAACTTTTGCCTGCGCCTGCATGCATCTGGTCGTCCTTTTGCGCCTCCAACCTGCCAGCTTGGCGCGGCAGCACGCAGCTTGCAGATTAGTGGACGTCGCAGCATTGTTTCGGGCTGTGACGTGGCTTGCTTCGCGTCGTCCTTGGCGCGCCTTTGCTGTGACCGTGGACACTTGAGAGTCTTGTGTTGAGGGAATTCGAGGTTTCTGGCCTAGCTTATTCCGCGGTCGCTTGAAGTCGTCGTCAGTACGGTAATCTTTCTTTTGGCTTCGCGATCTATCAGCTCCCAGGTCCAGCCAGCTCTGTCTGCGAGCCGTCCATGCCATCACCGCTATGAAAGAAAAAAAAGACCCGAGGTCGTCACGAGGGGCCGGCTCGAAGATCTGGTCGAGAGCATGCAGCTTGCCTATGAAGGAATTTTGGTAGGTCATCAATTGGGGGGGTAGGCGACGCCGACAAGCACACACCCAAGCCTCGCATGCACACGCCCTTATGCAAGAACATGGCCCCATGCCTGTCCTCAGACAAGCAAGCATCGTCGTGAGCCGTTGACTAGTGTCGATGCCATTGTGCGGAGGAGTCGATCGCCCTGCATATGTGCGTATGTATGTACATACTGTACATACATAAGGCTGTTCTGATTGACGCTAATTGATGCTCGACCCGGTCCGCTTTCGATTTGTTTTATACAGCAATCCCGTTGAAAGACTTCACGACGTGGAGCTGATGGATCCTCAGACGAATAGATCAAGCCAGGCTTCGATTGGTGCGGGGTTTCAACAGCTTCACGTTGCCGTCGGACGGCTACTCGACGTCACACGGTGACACAAGGAAAGACGGAGAAGGAGATCATGGTAACTAGCCAGGATTGACCAAGAAGGGAGCAGACAACTCCGGTAGCAGAAGGCAGCCTGAGGCAGGCGAGGATCCTTGGCTTCGGTTTAGTCCGCTTCATCTAGTGGCATCCTAACTGGCGTCGTGTGCGGGTGCTCGGGTTGTGGGTTCCTTCTCTTCAAGGGCGCCGCTGGGGAGGAAGGCGCAACGGAGAGGGCTGACAAGGAGGGATGTAGGCTGCGCTGGTTTTGTTTCCAGGCCGCCACATAATCCAGACAACGAGCACAGACTTCAATCCCAACCCAACAGCCAGCCAGCCAGCAGACACACACACACACACATCACATCACATCGGACCACGAACAGTCAGGCATCCACGCAGCCAACGTCTCGACCAGATGGCGGTCACAGAAAGCACCAGACAAGATTCCAGACGCGAGCCTACACCGGCCAACGAAACACTATGGACTATACGAAGCAGGGACCAGCCCAGGTACCTGCCTATCTAGTAGTAGGTAGCTAGCCGGTGATTGCATGGCCCTTTGCCATGCGGATACCAAATGGTTGGTTACGTTGTACCTATTGTGTGACATTGATAATCTCTTTTTCTAATCTCCAGTGTACAACACGAACCACGCTGATGTAATAAACCCAGACTTGGACTCGCTACCCCGCAACCACGACACCATTTAACAGAGAACAGCGGAAACCATGCATCTGCCGAGCACCCTCCTTCTCTCGCCCAACAGAACACGGCTGCTTGAGCAACCATGGAGGTCAACATTAGAAAACACTGCCGCTGCAAAAGACCACAAAGTGACACCACGCGCGCGCCTTGGCGGATCCCCATCTGAAAACCATTGGAACTTGGATCTTAGAAGCTAACAAAAAAAGCTCCAAGTACGTCTCTGCGTAGGGACCTACCTAGCAGTATTTTGATTGACCACACGTTTACCACCATAGCACAGCTGACGATTCCCATCCCCAACATGGTATACCCAGCAAGGCTTGCCAATATCGAAGGCTGTCTAGTGCTTTGGCGGGGCAGCCATGTCCAGCAGTGTCACCAGACTGCATATGGTCTCCGTCATCCCAGCCACGCTTCGATGGAAGTCGCGGGGGCATAACAGGATAGCGCTGGCCGAAATGGTTTGCAACCAGCCTCGACTGCCTCCCTTCTCAATGCAGTGAGTGTCTGGGACCAGTGTCGACAAGCATCGCCACGGGTCACATTCGCTAAGCTAGCAATGCTTAAATGGACTGAATTGACCACTGCCCGTCAAGCAAAACATGTGTCGTGCCTCTACTATGGTGGTCTGACATGGCATGGCGGCCCAGCACCCGTCACCCATCACCTCCTGTCATCCTCTGGTACATCAACCTTTTCTGAGCTGGGCTGGGCTGGGCTGGGCAAAAAAGCTCGTCAATTCGATGTTGGTCTCTGCTTGGCTCTTCTGTCCGTCCACTCGCTGCACGCTCGCTGTACCCGACTCCACTTCATGTCATCCCATTTGATGCTTTCACGGTCCTATCCGGCCCATCTGGTGCGTGCCAAGCTTGCATTCGAGATGCCATCAAAACCCACTCCTTGGCCCTGCAGCACAATCAAGTGCCAACTAGGCCAAGGGCACAGCTGCAGGCGGACCAACGCGGCGCACGTAGAAAACGCCAGGGAGGGGAACAAGGCCCACGGGACTAGCCCACGTATAACGCCCATAGTGTCTTCGTTTACGAGGTGAAGCACTTCCTGTCCGGCGCTGGTGTGTGGCATAGCATAGAATCTAGATTCGGAAACCAGAACTCTAAATTCTGCTTTCTGCCCCAGTCTCGATCATCCATCTGTCGCCAAGAAGATTCTACCGCGACAATTGTTTGTTTATTTCCGTGTATAGCCTTCTCTCAGCTTCGCCGCATGCCACCGGAAACCTTTGTCTTCTCCACGAGTACCGCTTCCGACCAGCCCAAATAGGCTGTGATATCGAGGCTGCAGCTGCTCTTGAACATCATCGTGAACGGGATTTTCTTGAGATTTTTGTCCTTATCGCTCTGCTGTTGTTGAAGCCTTTGAAGGGCTTTCACAATAGGCAGAAGATAAATACCGATTTATTTGCTTTGAATAATCTGGCTGTCCCGGGTCCAAGATGCCGACTTCTTGGAGTGATTGGTCGGATTGGGCTGCTGATCAGTGTCAAAATCTACTGTACCGAGTGAGGCAGGATCACCAAGGTAGGCTGCCAGATGCTTCATTGATTCAGGTGGAAGCTGAAATTTTGAGCACTTGACGTCTTCACAGGGAATTTAGATTACGAATACAGCCATGACTATGAGATGTGTGCTGATACACCCCGGGGGAGCTTGGAAATGATGGAGGCTCTAACCCCAGGGATCGACGGCCTTTCTCCTGGCTCCAATCTCGATTTTCAAGGTCAGTGGTAACGCACCGAGAAGATTTGTGATATCTTCACCATAAGGTCAATCCTATACGATCTGTCAACACTGACGTATTTCTATGCGTCGCCTTCAAGTACATACCATTGCTACGAGATAGTTCTAATGCAGTATATAGAATACGAACTCCATAGCGGACCAAAAGAAAGACCGATAATCTCAGACTCCAAGGGCGTGGAAGGAGAGGACGAAAACGGGAGAGAGGAAAGAGGAGGGGATGAGAGAGAAAGGGAAACAACCGGGGATAAGGAAAAAGTAAGGAGAAACGGTAAGGTCAAGGATAAGAACAAATACAAGAATAAAGACGGGTGGAGACGCTACCAGGACGACAAGAGCTCGCAGCGCAAAGGCCACAGCCATTACTTGTTGACGCAGCCAAAAGACAAAGTCCAGGCAAACATTGACGGGACAGAGGTTCAAGGCCAAACGGACTGTGAGTTTTCTCCATCTTGACGCTGCTTTACTGAAAAGACTAGTTGTTGTTGTTGCTGTTGTTGGTCTGACTGTTACATAGATGCCCATCATGCGCGTCACTACACTACTTCGGAGTACTTGGAGCCAGAAGCAGCATACGCTAGTAAGTGATGATCTCAGCCATGATGCCGCCGGCAGTCTATACCGGGCCGCAACTTTTGCGGCACTGGAGAGTCAAAGGTAGGATCCTGAGTGGCTGACTTGTTCGATTTATCCAGATTTTGCGCCAGAGGAAGAAGAATTTACGACACCAGAGGATGGCGCCTTATCGGACGACGAAGACCAGTTTGAGGAGATTGACCCAAGTAAGAAGTCGCGATATACCCGTACCGAAGAAAAATGATGGCTGATGCTAGTTTGATTTAGGATATCGAATCGAACATTCCTCAAGATTTCAGCCGGGAGAGGTGCGCTTCCTTGCTCCTGCATTGTTTTCGTTCTGGTGTATTTTCGCCGCTGATACACGTTTCGATAGATTTTCAAAGTATACTGGTGCGAGCCTCTAGGGTCTGGAGAATATAAGCACGCCAGTGTCTCGAGGAAAGGTGATGTACAAACCCGATTTGGCATCAAGTTTTTTGTTGGTTTTCGACGATTCATTGTAATTGCCAACGACCAGGGTCATTGCACCTGTGTGTAAGTTCCCCATCTCCCATACTCACACACATGCGCATCTCACTCAATCCTCAGTCCGACCATCAATGTGATATTGTCCATAGTTTATCATACTCATGCTTGGACAGGCCCATCTTGACATATGGTGGCAAGGCATGCACCAAAAATGGGGTCAAACCTTCCAAGCACGGCATCATCCACGAATATGGATACAAGGCTCGAATGCTAGATGGTGAGCCCAAACTGGGCTTTCCCGCGGTACAGGCTCGCATCACGGAGCACGGGGAGAGACTGTCGAGGGAATCGCGCGTCAACTATTCCAAGCTAGTCACAGTCGAGCACAATGTCAATGTTTTCTTTATTGGTTCGGTTGCGACCGAAAGTTGGCCCCAGGTTGTAGATGCCGTCAACGACTGTTGGTACCAGAAGGTACATCAGCGAAGAAGGAGTTAAGACGTGGGAGCGGCCTTGCTGTGATGACCTGTGGTTCAGCCTTCTTTGATAGCAGACACGTTTTCGTTTTTTGAAGGGAATGTAGGTCACCACTTCAAACCTCACGGCGAGTCAGGTGTTTGCGCCGCGAGCATCGCACAATATGAAATACGTTTCAAATGACAGACTCGCCTCGGCGCCGGTATGTAGTATTGTAGTATGATGATAGTCAAGGAACTGCTGTCTAGGGCACAAGAGGCGAATGACAAAGTCGCTGTTACCAGCCCGCATCCAGACGTTAACAATGCTTCTCCCGCGTTCCATTCGACTTTTTATTCTCGAACCTTCTTGTGCTTTGTCCGAAATGAACATCGCGATTTGAAACTCTTGCTCCAAGTCGTGTCTCTTCCCTTTTCTCTCCTCTTGTTCTCGGTGGGGGTCAAGAAAAAGAAGACATCTTTGGCTAGCTAGCCTGAAGAGATATTAAATTTCTAGTAGGCAGCATTTTACTCTAGAATGTTTTTTTATGCCACGCTCCGAACGTGTGGTCATGTTGAGAACCGATGGATCGATGAGACGTGCATCAGGTCATGCCTGCGTGAGGGGTCAGATAACATGAGGGTAGGTCGACTAGTTAACCTGAGGGTTAACCTACCCTCATGTTATCTGTAGCCTCTGCTCGCGTGCCTGTCTATGCCGTCACCCGTGCGTCGGCTCGCAAGATCCATCCAATCATTGTCCTCTCTCAGTCTGGAGCCACATCTAGCCCCACCTCAACCAGACCTCGGCAACTCTCCCGTCCATAGCCGGACCCGGACATGGGAGCTCGAGGCGGCCACGCGGAATATAAAGCTCCAGTCAAGCTTCAACCGATGGATCCAGAGTCTCACACCCGGATTCATGAATTTGATTGTTTGATTCTATTCATTCATTCGCAGGACGCTTGTGCAGACCGCCACCCCTATTTTCTATAGGTTTCTTTCTTCTTCTTTTTTTCTCACTCGATTCACCCCCAAGCACACGATACTCCAGCTCCTCTCTTCGCCGACAGTCCGCACGTCGTCCTCCCCGCTCCCTCCTCCCAGACAGAAAGTCGCCGTCATGGCCGAGACGGAATTACTCGATTTCCCGTCCCTCTTTTCGCTCGAGGGGAAGATTGTCGTCGTGACTGGCGGATCCCGCGGTCTCGGCCTCCACGCAGCTTCGGCGTAGGTTTTTTTTTTTTTTTTTTTTTTTTTTTTTTTTTTTTTTTTTTTTTTTTTTTTTTTTTTTTTTTTTTCCTTGCTTCTTCCTGGACTCTTCTCCCCTTCCAACAACCGTCCATACCCATCCATCTAACATAGATTCTCCCCTTCTTAGGTTCCTTCAGGCCGGTGCCGCCAAGGTCTTCATCTCGTCCCGCAAAGCCGCCGCGTGCGAAGAGGCGTGCCGGGCCCTCAATGCGCTTCCCAACCGCGCGCCCGGGGCGCTGGCCATCGCCGTGCCCGCCGACTCGGCCACCATCAAGGGCGTGGCTCACCTGCTCGAGCAGGTCGAGAAGCACACGGACCGCGTGGACATCTTGTTCGCCAACGCCGGCGCCACGTGGGGCGAGGCTCTCGAGACGCATCCCGACGAGGCATTCGCCAAGGTCATGGACCTCAACGTCAAGGCCGTCTTCAACACGGTCCGCCTGTTCACGCCGCTGCTGGAAAAGGCCGCGTCCGCCTCGGCGTCCTCGCCAGCCACCGTCAACCCGAGCCGCATCATCATCACCGCTAGCGTCGCCGGCCTGGGCATCGGCACTATCGGCCAGCAGGCCACCTTTGGCTACTCCGCCAGCAAGGCCGCCGTCATTCACCTTGGCCGCAACCTGGCCGTGGAGCTCGGACCCCGCCACATCACCGTCAATTCCATCTGTCCCGGGTTTTTCCCCAGCAAGATGACCAACGGCCTGCTGAGCATGGCCGGCGGGGCCGACGAGATCGCTAGGACGAACCCCATGGGCCGGCTGGGGAGGCCAGAGGACATTGCTGGCGCCGTCGTCTACCTCGCCAGTCGGGCTGGGTCGCATGTCAACGGGGAGGCTATCGTGATTGATGGCGGTGCCATGTGGGCGAGGGGAGAGTTGGCTTTCCCAGGGGGGGCAAAGTTATAGGACATGAGGGGGAGGGGGGGGAATAAAAAAATAAAATAAAAAAGAGAAGGAGTCGACAACGGCAAGGTGTCGAGGGGAACAGACAAAAACAATTGTTTCATGAACAGATGTTCTTCTAGATTTTATATTATATTATATAAAAAGAGTATTTTATAAGAATAAAGATAGGACTATTGAGGGGAAAATATAAGTTACTAAGTTTACTTTAATGCTATTTATCATACTAAGAGGTAGAAAAAAGGAAGGGAGATAGAGTTTATTTCTTTATATAGCTTTATGCTTTCTTTATAATAGAATACTTATTTCTTTTTATATTATAGTATTTTCCTAGGAATCCCCTTCGTTTTTATACGCTACGCACTTCTAAGTCGTCGACTTTCTTGTTCATTTGCAATATAAAAAAAAAGAAAGAAGAATGGCGCTTCATAGGCTCTCCCGCTTGCGCGCAACCCAGGCAGTCGCTTGGTACGTGGTACGCAACATGCTGTCCCTATCCTGGATATAAGGTGCCTCGATCCCGTCCTCAAACCACTCTACATCAAAGCCTAACTTGTCCACCAGCGCCAGGACTTCATCATTCGACAGCTCGAAAGTCCCGGGATCAGCAATCCCCGACGAGTTGTTAACGTCGCGCTCGCCGTCGCCATCGTCATCGTGGCCGGTGTTTCCCGGGGCTTGATTCTCGAAATGCCATTGTAACGGGCCGACGTTGATGAGGATGCCGCCGGGACGGAGGCAGTGGCGAATGACTTCGAGGTAGCGGATAAGGTTGGGTGCCGTGTCGAGGAAGAAGAGGCTCGCCACGGCGTCGTAGGTGTCCTTGTGGTCGTCGTCCGCGTAGAGGCAGAGGAAGTCGGCGGCGCACATGGACATGCTGCCGACGCTCGACGACGACGACGAAGACGAGGTTAGGGAGGCGGGGTGGACGTCGGGAACCTGGTAGCCGCGGAGGTGGTTTTCTCGCGTGACATGGTTGGAAAAGGTATGGATCCAGGGGTATATGGTATGTTGGCCCGCGGCCTGGCAGTCGTTGAGGATGTACGACGATGCCAGCAGCTGGTGATACGAGATCTCGTTGCCTTCTACCTCATAGCCCCTTTTGCTAAGCTCAAACACCAGTCTTCCCAGCCCAGCTCCTGGGACCAGAACCTTTTGCTGCGGACCGTCGTCGTGGCTGTCGCTACCGGGCTCTCTTGCCTGCTGCCGCTGCTTCTGACGCTGCTCTTCCAGCGCCTTCATGATGGGCGCGTAGCAGACTTCCCTCTCCGCAGCACCATCTTCCGTCCAGTCCCTGTAAAACTGGCGGATGGTGCTCCTAGCCCTGTCGATATCCGCATGCTTGGCCACACCCGCCCATTGAAGGGGTATCATGGGCTCACCCTGAGGCGGCACACTGGCAGGCGGGGCAAAGCTCTGCAGGCCAAATGACACGATGGCCCGGGCAAGCTCGGCATTGGCCTCAATGGCGTTGTCAATCTTGTCCAGTGTTTCCAACATGTTGAACGGAGGAGCCGCCAGCATCTTCCAGTGTTCCTGAGGAAGCGCGTAGAAAGACCGACGCCGCAGGTGAGTCGTGTGAAAATGAGCAACTTTGGCATACTGGCTGGAATTGATCATACATGTTAGCACGCAGATGCACCATGTTTGAGAGGGAATTCTGCAAGGGGAATTTTCTGGGGGAGGCGTAAAAAAAAAAAGTATCGAGAGGCAAGAACACCAGCTGACACACGGAAACGCCATGTCGGCGGGAAATGAAGAGCGGGTGGAAACATACGAGAACGAGTCCAATGCAGAGAATACAATTCTAGCCTCTTCGGGATCGTCCATGTTGTCTTCAATCCCTACCCAGCAACTTGACTCTCCGTCGGCTTTTGTGTCGACTTCGCCGGCCATAGTGGTCTCTGTTTGTCTTATGGGAGGCCTTCCTTATTTTTCTTGACCCCAAAATAATTGACTAGCTACTGTTCATGTTGTCGCGTCGAAAAAGCAAAGATGTGGCCTGTTGATGGAGCGGGAGACGAAGGCGGAGCAAAATCTAGGCGAAAAACTGGTGTTGCGACGAAAAGATATATCATACGGTCCGTGCCATTGATTGCGATTTTGATCTCGATTTTTTCTTTTCTTTTTTGATTTTTTTTCGGGGGGATTTTCTGTTTTTGGTTTTGTCCGTCTTGGTTGGTTTGGCCCTTCCCTTCCACCCTTGTCTTCTGTGTGAGCACGGCTGGTTTTCCTGGACTTTGTTGGCGCAACAAGTCAACAATGGGATTGCACAAATCGAGTCTTTCTGGTAAGAGGGGGCTCAGAGAACCCGTCTCAGCTGCTCCCTCCCAGTGAGGCGTGCTCTGCGCCCCAAGCCCCACGGACAAGCTTCATGAACCAATCATACGATCTGCACGTCCGCATCCCGGGACACGATTGACTGCCAGCCAGCTGTAACTTGTTGGCCTGGCTGCTCTGCTCAATGGTGGGGGGATCTGATGCTGATTTGGTTGATGTCTGCTGTGCTGTCTGGCCGCCAATCTCAAATCTCCATCATGAATTGCGGCGACGCTGAACAGGAGAGACTGCGCTGAACATGGCAGCAACTGGCAGTCAGAACCAGCTCATCAGCTTGTCGTTACCACTTCCTCACTCCCTCGATACGCGCATCTACCTGCGTCTCAGCACGCAAGCCAAGGCGCTGGTCTTGTGTCTGACCACGGCGACGCGGGATCGAGGGACCAGTCTAAAGCCCATGGGCTCCTTTGTCTATGCCCTACCGAATGTCAGTCTCGTCTTTCTTTTCACAACTCCGTTTTTTGTCCTTCATTGCTTTCTCTCGTCTTCGTTCCCCTCTCTGCCTTTCGGGTTCCCATTTCATCCCACCCCGTCGAAGTTGACTGATGCTGGAATGAGTGCAGCGTTTCGACGACAAGCAACCTCTCGCAACCACATTATTTCCGTCAGAGTCCAGCGTCGAGTTTACCACGCGCCTCGCGAAGCTTCTTGCGACACGTGTTCAGCTGCCCGTGTATGTCGCCAACTCGCTGAGCCTCGCAGATGCGGGCATGGGGGGAACGGTAGAGGAGGAAATGGAGGCGTTCAAAAATATAGCCGAAGTGATTCTGGACAAGCTCAGGGAGGCTGGAGTTACAGCGACGGTTGCCAATGGAACTCGTTCGTGACGGCGACCACAAAAGCGATGTTACATGTGCAAAGCGAGGTCATGCTACTTACGAGGTGTTCGTTCCTCAATACCTGGTCTGCAGGTACCTAGTAGGTAGTTTACGAATGTATGATGATAAGAGGCTCGAAAGGTCGTTTTTTTTTTTACTTTGCCCCGTCACCGATTTTCCAACATGCGGTTGATGGCCCCCAGGGTAGGTTCCCAAACCTTGACGGGAAGGAACCAGACCTGGCTACGAAACGGCAATTGCTCGTTGTTCTGGAAAGCTCAAAAATGGTCTCATCAGCCCACGCATCAAACCGGGTTATCGTTATCGCACCCCGCCATCCTGTTTTGCACTAGCACTAGCATTACTGCCCCCGCCGGTCGCCATTCAAGGAAGCGTACACGCACGCTCAATCGTTTCGGAGCCAGGCTTAGTCTCCTTCGCATCCAAAAAAAAAAACACCCAGGCTGTGCTCGACACTTGATTCACAGTCAGAGACACAGGCTCGATGCGATCACTGCAGATCCTTTCCAATCGAATCCCGAACTTCCGATACTTGCTGCCCGCATCTCTCACGAGCCTTGAGTCTTGACTAAATCCGACTGCCCCGCGGCCCTTGTTTTGTAGAGGGGCAGCATCAATACACTTATTGTATGTCATCACTACTGGCTGAGCTGCCTACCTACCTCCCTACCTACCTACCTACCTACACACGTGTCCTGCCTACGTACATATGTAGCTTTTCTGATGGCCCGATACATTTGGTCCTCACTTTTTGAACTGCAATGTAAAGTGGCAGCTAATGATCGTTCAGGTTTCTTGTCGCCACAAGGATATGCGATAGCCACAACTCGCCTCGACTCGATCGACCGTCATTAGCCATTAAACATGTCCTGGCAACCCGTTCCAGAATCGGTCGGGCAGCTCGCCGCCTGCCTTAAAAGCTCCCTGAGCGGACTTGACAAGAATGCGCAAAAGAATGCCGAAGTGGTCAGTACTACTTCCAACTCACATGTCTGGCAGAGACGGTGTTCTGACCCTTCAACAGATGCTGCAACAGGCCAAAAACTCACCAGACTTCAACAACTACCTGGCCTATCTATTCTCCAGCGCGCACCCACCACCAGGCGTGGATTGCGGTGAAAATGACTACCATCTCGTACGGTCGGCTGCTGGCATCATGCTGAAGAACAACGTCAAGAACGACTGGAAGATCATACCGGAAGAAAGCTTCAAATTTATTAAAATGTCCGTCCCAATGGGTCTGCAGGACAAGAACATCCAGATTCGCAACTACGCTGGAAATATTGCGACAGAAGTGATTCGAAGAGGTGGTCTGCTTACGTGGCCGGATCTTCTTCCTCAGCTGATGGACATGTTCGGAAACACTGGTGGCAGTGTTACGACTGAAGCCCAAGAGGGTGCCATGTCTGCCATGACCAAAATCTGCGAGGATAACCCTCGGGTGTTCATGAGGGAACTGAACGGACAGCGTCCGCTCAATCACGTTCTTCCCCAGCTGATACGTGCGACGAAGAGCCCGCTTCCAAAGGTTCGAGCCGGAGCTTTGGCATCAATCAACGTATTCACTCCTCGCGCGTCGCAAGCAATGCTGAACTCTATTGACGATCTGTTGCAACATCTTTTTATCCTATCCAGCGACAGCAGCCCTGATGTACGGCGCCAGGTGTGTCGGGCCTTTGTTCACCTTGTCGAGACAAGACCCGATAAATTGCAACCTCATATTGGCGGCTTGGTGGACTACATCATTTCTCAACAGAAAGGCGATGACGAAGACCTCGCATGTGAGTCAGCCGAATTTTGGCTGGCTATTGGCGAGCACGACGATTTGTGGCAGAGTCTCCAACCATACTTGAATAAAATCATTCCCGTACTTTTAGAGTGCATGGTATACAGCGGGGAGGATATTGCTCTTCTCGGTGGCGCCTCAGACGATGACGAAGAAGAAGACAAAGAACAAGACATCAAACCTGCGTTTGCAAAAAAGAACTTGAATCGAAACACCGCTTCAAGCGGCCAGTACGCCGAGCAAAACGAGAGTGGTGATGCTCAGGCAAACCACACAGGGATGCAAGACGACCTTGAAGATGGCGAGATTGATGACGACGATGATGATGGAGACGAGAATCCTGACGAAAAATGGACGCTCCGAAAATGCTCTGCCGCTGCCTTGGACGTCTTCGCCAAGGATTTTCGCAATCCTGTATTTGAAGCCATCTTTCCTTACTTGTCTCAAAATCTCAAACATGACCAATGGCCGCAGCGCGAGGCAGCTGTTTTGGCCTTGGGCGCCGTAGCTGAGGGCTGTATGGAAGTCGTTGAGCCCCATCTTCCCGAACTCATGCCATACTTGATCTCACTACTCGAGGACTCGGAACCCGTCGTTCGTCAAATTACCTGCTGGACTCTGGGCCGCTATTCTGAGTGGGCCGCGGAGCTGCCACAGGACCAGAAAGAGCAGTATTTCGTGCCCTTGATGGACGGCATTCTTAGAAAGATGCTCGACAGAAACAAAAAGGTGCAGGCTGCTGGTGCCTCTGCCTTTGCTAATCTTGAGTACAAGGCAGGCTCTCACTTGGCACCATACTGTGGTCCCATCATTCAACAATTCGTACGCTGCTTTGGCAAATACAAGGACAAGAACATGTATGTTCTGTATGATTGTGTTCAAACCCTGGCAGAACGTACCGGATCGCTGTTGTCAAATCCCCAACTCAAAGATCAGCTGATGCCGGCTCTCAATGAGAGATACAACCTTGTCTCGGACCAATCCAGAGAAGTCTTCCCGTTGCTCGAATGCCTGTCTTATGTGGCATTGGCCTTGGGTCCATCGTTTGCCCCCTATGCGACACCCATCTTTGCTCGCTGCATCAACATCATTCATACGAATCTAGAGCAGAGCATGGCTGCAGCAGGCAATGTTGCTCTCGACAGCCCTGACAAGGATTTTTTGGTGACCAGTCTCGACCTATTGAGTGCCATTATTCAGGCACTAGGAGAGCAGGCATCATCGGAGCTCGTCAAGAGCTCTCCCCAGCCGTTCTTTGAGCTGCTCACATTTTGCATGGAGGATCCCGCTGATGAGGTCAGACAGTCTGCCTATGCTTTGCTGGGTGACTGTGCAGACTACGTCTATCACCTAATGCACCCGCATCTCGACGTCATAATACCCATTGCCCTCAAGCAGCTTGATCTGGATTCTATGCTTGATGATGAAGTCGGTGATGGTTTTGGGGCTTACAACAATACTTGTTGGTCCGTCGGTGAGATCACGATGAAGCACGGTAAAGGTATGGCGCCGTGGGTTCCGGGCCTTGTGAAACACCTGGTTGAAATCATGTGCAATCCTCGAGTGCCAAAGAGTCTCGCCGAGAATTCAGCTATTGCCCTTGGCCGGCTCGGGCTGGAAAATTCGGAGCTCTTGGCGCCCGTCTTGGCAACTTTTGCTGAGGACTTTATCACCCTGATGAGCAAGATTGATCCAACTGATGAGAAGGCTTCCGCTTTCAAGGGTTTCTCAATTGTTGTTG
The DNA here is from genome assembly GCA_018360255.1 of Claviceps maximensis. NCBI lineage: Eukaryota > Fungi > Ascomycota > Sordariomycetes > Hypocreales > Clavicipitaceae > Claviceps > Claviceps maximensis. The sequence goes on from SRPZ01000206.1 coordinate 28,261, forward strand.
CACAGAATCCCCAAGCGATGGAGAAGGTCTTGCTGAACTATTTTGTTGCCGTGGCTCAATACGATGACTCTGAACTGCAAGATCCATTAAAGCGTGAACTCCACGAAGTCTGCCAACATGTAGGTTGTCCTTGATCTTGTGCCAATTACATTACCATGTCTTTTTATACTAACGCATATTGACCAATAAAGGTCCTCAATGTGTACAAGCAAATGATGCCCCAGTTCAACGAGTTTCTTGGACAGATGAGACCTCAGGATCGTCAGAGGATCACCGCAAAGTATTCCTTTTGAGATTCGCTGGGGATTTAGAGAGGGCATTTTGGTGATGAGACATGTCTGAAGAGGAACAAAAAAAGAAAAACAAAAAAGGGGGGGGAACAAAAAGTAAGAAACGCACCGTACCATGATTGATCATGGTTCAGCGCATGCTGTAAATGACGAGGAGCCACAGCTTTGGTTTGGAGGATGGAGAGAGAAAGGGACATGCGCATGAGTGATACATCAAGAAGGTATTGGAAGGCTCAGGCGACCTCATGTGTGTTTGCTGGGATAATATCCGAGGATTTGAACGTTTCAGCTTCAGCCGCTTCAATAGCGCTGTCGATGGATGTTGGGAGGCGGAGGAGGGATTTAACGCACACATATTATTCGTATGTGCAGCTTGCACGGGACTACACATCATCAAATGGATTTTTGGTGCTTCACTTATTAGATAGCAATTACTTAGATAGAGGCAACCTCGCCAGGTCAGCCAGCACCTTGGCGAAACGCAAAAACAAAATATGTTAGTTTTAACGAGGATGCATGTCCCTAGATTCGGCCAGACTCATTTCGGTCACAGGAAATGAGGCAAGGGATGTAGGCACGAGAAGCCGCCTCGCGCATTGAGTAGAGAGATGCAATAGATGACTACACGATGCTGGTTTCAAGTTCCCTGATACCATACCAGACCAGACCTTGGAGGAACATTGACACACATGCAAGCTGGGATTGAGCAAAAACAAACAAAAAAGGCAGGCACCGTTAATCACCATGGATGGTTCTTGCCCGGTCGGTCGTGGTTCAGGACCCTGAACCAAGGCGCCCCTCTTCTTTTGTCTGTCCCCTTCCTCCACCAAGCTACCCCTTCATCACGGGTTCCACAACAACAGTCCTTTTCCCCGTTCGTGTGTTTGCGAGAAACGCTTACGTCCTGGATCATTTAGGCACGGCGTTAGTCTGGATCTTTATTCCATTGAATTACCCGACGATCTATAATGAGCCACCCGAGAAATATCCAACAGGCAAAAATTGGTGCCTAAATGCACACACACACACACACACCCGCAAGCGCAAGCGCAAGACCTACATGTTAGGCGAGGTGGAAAGGGGGAAGGGGGGATAATAATGATACAAAACCCATGAAAAATGGGGGGTTCGTTTCTTCAACAAGCGCGATCATTATTCTTATTAATCCCCTTTTTTCCGCGCCGACGCCAAGTAAAAATAGACGGAGAGACGAAGAGACGGCTAAAATAAAATCCTAGCCCAAGAAGCATCACCTGAACCTGAAATTTCTCGGGGGAGAAGGTATCCATGAGGCTTTGGCCACTTGGTTCTCGACGGAAAAGGATTTTGCTTGACCCTTTTCTTCATCCAGCGAAAAGGGACGCATCTCAGGGGGAATTCTTGTTCTAAATGAAAAAAAAAAACCCAAAGAACAAGAGACATGGCACGGAAAGGCTACAAAGAACAAGATTGAGTCAGGTTTGCATGTGATACCTTTATGCAATGCAATCAATGCAGAATACGGACTCATGATCTGGCTGACTCTAGGCTTTACAAACGGCGGGGAGCAACGTTGGTGGCTCATCCTGTTGGCCATCACTCTGTTTCCATGTTTCTTCCTGTTTTGATACAGTTCGGTCACTTTTCGAGCACAGCTCAGTGCAGCAATAAGACACCAAGACACCCCCGTCACAAGATTCATCTGCCAAGCCAGCTGTGCCCCGTTCTATAATTAGCTCGAGTCTGCTGTGCAAGGCATGCCTAGCCTGGCGCTGTTTTTTGTGGGCTCCATGTCGGCATCACGGCTCAAGAGGTAAAACGCGAAGAGCAAAGGGCAAATGGGCGTTTCGTCATACCTGGGGAGACAGAGGGCGGCCATGCCCATCTCGATCTAGCGCCAGTGTGGGAGGCGGGACTACTGTGCTGGATTTCTTCTTCTCTTGCCTTACAACGGCGTTGTTAATTTGCTTCTCCCGCCGGAGCCAACTACCCAGGCTGTACCATGATGGCGGATCAAGGAAATGGACGCCCCGCCCACGTCGCTATCTCGTACGAGAAAGAGTCTGAAGCCATTGTCCGCAGACCCTGAAAGGAGTCTAGGCGGTTCTCCCCCCCCCCCCCCCCCCTCCAAGAAAAAAAGAAAAAATAACAAAAAAACAAAAATCGCGCTGCATCGCGGAGAGAAAGCAACAGCTTGGCCTGACGGTCCTGGTCGATGGACTAACGTCACCTCCACATTGCCTGGCGTTTTTTCATTTGCCCAAGATGTCGGAACGAGGCTTGCAGCCGACGGCTAGCCTACTCCTTCCGATATTCAATCTTGGATTTTGTCGCCGGTAACGTGGGTACTGTGTTCAGTCTGGCCAGATGGAATCACAGGCTAGATGCATAGACACGTCGACATGATACCCGTTAGAAAGGGGTGCCGAACAGACCGCCTTTCCTCCACCTCTGCCCCGTCCAATCAATTGCTCATTCATTACCTCATCAGCACATCGAGAAGCCGCACTGGACAAGGCTGAACATGTTCCTCTTCATGTCTGTCTTTATTAAGGGCCAATGTTTTGAGCACAACAGCTGCCCAATGGATCGTTGGCGCCATAGGAAACCCGATGACAGAGATCTGCCCTGGTCACCAACGGAACACGGCGGTGAATTCGCCGTCGGGCCGAAAATGCGCGAGCTGCCGACCGGCTTCGACTTCTTGCATTATGTTACAGGCACGCAGGCACATAGGTACACCGGTTGCCATGGAACGTTGTATTTTTGCCTCTTGCATCGCCCTGGGATCAGCAAAGCTGAAGAGGGCCCTGATCGTCCCACGGCTTCCTGTCGCCTTGCAGATATGATTCCGACTCTGGAATCATACTTGCTCAAGTTGTACTCAGCTTCTCATCTCACCAAGCATGCGTCCGGAGTTTGAATGTCATCAACAAAGAGAGCAGGCGTAGAACCATGAATCCTTCCTTCGGGCGCCCGCTCTTATTTCCGCGATTCTTCTCATGCCAGCCAGCTGTCAGGGGTGTCACGTGGTGTTGCAGCAAGGGGGAAAAGGTCGCTGCCAAGGAGGGGAGGTCGGGCTTTGTCACACTCTGGACATGCTCGCCGCGCTCCTCTCCGTGCGCGAAAAGCGAGACTAGTCGTTTGACACGTGAGATTGACGTGATTTACTATAATGGATTTGCTGCAGGGCGTGTTGGAAGCATTCGAAGCACAAGCCAGTTATTCCAGAAGCAACAGAACCAGAACCAGTGAAATTCGTCACTGGACCGGCTGCTTGTCCGAATTCAGAGCCATATTGAAGCATAGGATAGAAAATCCGCCATGCCAATATAAGGATGTCACGCAAACAAAAGTCACACAGATAGATGGGTTTAGTCCTGCCTACCTACCAGACTTGTCCAAGTTCGCATATTTGGACGATAGGGAATCTGATGTACCACATGAAGTCTTGTTCGCACAAAGGCCTTTCCCTTCCATAGTTGCATGATTCCTCTTAGATGCGCGATACGATTCGGTCATCATGGAGATTGTTATGGATCGCCAAAGACACTAGCAGCCACGAGCGATGGTGAAAAGAAGTCCAGAATCCGGTCTGTGGAGATGTTCCCAGGACATTAAGTTCTGGTGACATGTGACATGAAATCGTGTTTAGCAAACAGGGGGACAGGAAAGTTGACCAAGCTCACTTGTGATGATTCCAGACTCGACATGAGCTCCACGCGGAGAATTTCCATATGGCGCGATTTTCCATTTTGGCGGCAATTTGTTTTTCGGGTTCACCACCGTTCATATCCAATTAGTGACGGTTCTGCTTCACCTCATCCCTGCAGCAAACACGCGGAGATGTTCTCGACGGGGGGGGGGGGGGGGGAAAAAACACCGTCTGCCGATTTAGCGCATAAATTACCGGGACGGTAACATCATTGCCATGGCGCTCGAAAAACTATGTATTCATGAACCGAACCGACGGTCGAATCATGGGCGTCAAATCTGGAGTGAAAAGCGGAGAAGCCCACTGGCACCGGTTGCCGTCCGTCAGCCAAGGCTCCAGAGGCACTAGAGTAGCTTTGGTCGAGTATATGGATCGACGATGGAGATGCTAAGGCTGTTGACAAGCGTAAAAAAGGAAGGAAGAGAGGTAGGAAGGATGGGGGTGGAAAAAGGAAACATTGAGACAAGAAAAAAAAATGTGGATCAAGCGGGCGCCCACGCCATGCCTGAAAAGGCCCTGCCGGCCGTCAGGTGCCGTGGACGGCTCATAATAAACTCAGCGTTGACCTTTCTGTTCCATCAACAAGGCTTGGGAATTGGCAACGCTCCTAAGCACCCCCTCCTCCCCCCCCAGCTAACCCTTAAGCCCCCCCGGTACCAGGTTCAGGGTCCCGCTGTTTCGTCGACAAAAGGTGGTCTCCATCAACAAATGAAGTCAGGCAACCGACCCGGCAAGCAAGCACCATGGGAGCAAAGCTAAGGAGGAATCAAGACTATGTACATATGTACATATGACGAAGAGTTGAGAGCACAGACCACAGAGATGCACTTCCCCAGTCTGCGAGAAGCCGACGGAACGTCGCTTTTACTGGGGGGATGTCAAGCCCGAATATCATTGCTGTCGGCATTTCATGTGAAGTCATGGTATAACAGAAACAAAAAACCCGAGGAAAACAAGAAAGAAAGAAAGCAAATAGAAGATCCAAGACGGTCAGTCATGATGTGAGACCTACACACGGACTGGCTGACTGGCTGCGGAAACAACGACTGGCGCGGACTTTTGGGTTGGATTTTGCCTCTTCACCGGCTCGTCGTTTAGCTTCGGCCTCTTCTTTTTGATCCTTTGTTATTTTATTTCCACCCCTCGTTGGCCCTTTCAGAGCCATGCTAGCTGCCGGGAATTATGTCATCATTCCAGGACGCTGCTTCCACTTGATCCCATGTCTGAGATGTCCTGAATCAAATCCCACCTTATGATTACTGGCTGCCGAGATTGGAAGATGTACGAGGTGGATGGAAGGCGTAGAAGGCATGGAAGTTGGATGTTGGCAGGCGAAGACTTGGAAGGGCAGAAGTAGAAGTGTACATATGTATGTATGTATGTACATATGTATGTATGCATCGCCCTAGGTCTTGTAATGTCGAGGGACGAGGGCCATACCAGACCACCGGCTCATGTGTGTTGTTATTTTTATCCCCGACATGTGACTGGCTGGGACGACGCTTGGCTGGCTTCCCATCCCAATGTCTGCACTCTGCGCGCTGCGCTGCAGTCTGCATGACTCTGCACTCTGCATGCTGCACGCTGCCGTTGAAGGATGTTGCGTCATGACCCATACTCTTAGTCCTTAGAGGGTAGCAGAGGCACCAGAGGCACCAGAGGCACCAGAGGCACCAGAGGCAGAGAGAGAGGGTGGCGGGCCGAGACATGGCTGGCACCTGGACTGCCAATGAGATTTTAGGGAGGCAGTGCTGGCGCTGTGCCGGACCCGTGGTGGTTTCGCCAGATGAAGCCAGACGCAGCATGTGATTGGCTGGAAGAGACGACGATCGTGCTGTTTCAAACCGCAGCAAGAAGCACACGCACGTATGGCAAGGTGATGATGATGATGCCTGGTGGGCGGTGTTGGCCATGATGACGGGCGGGAGTATCTCGGTCCGCACTCTACACACCGTCAGCATGTCCAGCACATGTATACCTGCACAGGTGAGCCCTGGACCACTGCCGTCCTCGGATAGGGCGAGCCAGCAGTCATCCGACGTGCTGTAAGTGCTCTAGCAGATGGCGGGCCTCACAGACGGCGGATCCAGGCCGTGACGACTGCGCGGCCATGTATGTACATACAACCCACTGTACATATGTATGTACATGTACTGTATGCATCGCTGGACGACGCCAAGTACGACCACATATGCATGTGCATAGGTACATACACAGTACATATGTATGTATGTTATGTATGCATGGAACCCTGTGCTGGATCTCGAAGGCCAACTGTCTCTCTTGCTTGGATTTCATTCGTCTTCTCTTTTCGTCGTTCCTTTTTATCTCTCATCGACATGTCCCTCTTCAATCTTCAACGCGCCTAAGCTTGGAAGCTCCCTACGTACATTCATATGTATGTACCTGCCCACCTGGGAGGCCTGCGTGTGAGGCAGGCAGGAGAGCTGCCGAGGCAAGGCAAATCGAAGGAGTGGGGCCTATCCGAGGCTTGAGCAGCCCTTCTTAGCCCTTTTCGAAACACGCCCCTCTCCTTCTTTCCTTCCTTCCATACACGCTCTCTGATTCCCGAGGCCACTCATTGCCACTTTTTAAACCATGGCATTCATTGTTTGGCCATCCATCATCCAAGCATCATCCGCAGCCCGTCATTCTCTCGCCAATCATCCGGCACCGGTTCGGTCGCGGGCAAGGGCATGGTGCAGGGAAAAAAAAGCAAGGCGCGGACATACATACATGTACATATGTATGTATGTGCAGTACATATCTAGGCGCAAGTGCAGACAACCCCGAGCCCAAGGCCTCATCCCAGCATGAGCAGCAACATGAGCAGAGCATGAAGATGACCATAAAGATGAAGATGAAGATGAGCGTCACCATGAACATGGGCATGGGCGTGAGGCGTGGGCACGGGCGCGCGGGCATGGGGGTGCCGGCAAAGAGACCAAGGGTTGGATGCGCATGATTGGCCCTGGCGTCAGATCAGCCAGCTGGGCATCCAATGGCAGCCTCTAGTTGGCGTTTTCCTGCCTGGAGCCAACTGGTCTGCCAGACCGAAGGGGGGGGGCGGCGGGTTCTGGTGTTTCGTGGGCAGCGGGCGGCGGACAGCGGACGGTGGGCGGTGGGCGGTGGGCAGTGGGCAGTCAGGTGGGACCCCGGACCCGGTTGCCAGCTAGCTGACATGGACGGTCATGGCCCCAGCCTGCATGCTAGCATGCCTGCATGCCTGCCACCTGGCCCTGTGCCCCCCGTTCGCTGCGCCGCGCTGTCGCTTCAGTGTTGACGGTCCGCCAGACCCAGGAGCGGAGCCCGCAGTTGCCCGCAATTGCCCGCCAGTCTTTTGCCATTCTTTCCGTTTCATGGCCTCATGTCCCCGCGGCCCAGGACCCCAGGACCCCAGGGCCCCAGGGCAGTCAGGGCAGTCAGGGCAGTCGGGCCCTGCGGCCGGCCCTATGTGCTACAATCATTGCATGTTCATGTTCCATGATCGATTGCCTGGTCCAGTCCTGGTCCTGTCTGGTCCTGTCTGGTCTGCTTCGGTAGCATGCATGCCATGCAGTCTGGAAAATGGCTGTCTTTTGTGGAGAGACGACTTATTCTGGCTTCGCCCATGCGGTCCTGTCTCCATCGGACATGCACCCGGCATGCATGCACCCCCCTCTCTTTCTCCTCTGGCAGTGCAAAAAGAAAGGAAAGAAGGACAGAAAGAAGGAAGACGGGGAAGAAGGAAAAAAAAAAAAAAAAAAAAAACAGGGCCCTAGGCCAGTGGCAGGCCAGTGGACGCCTGCCTGACGCCTCTGCCCGGCAAGTCTGGCAGCCACTAACAACGGCCTGCACTGACTGGCATAGTGGCACTGCTCTGCGCTCTGCCCTCCCAAGTATTGACCAGACCACCCGCGCCGGACCACCCGCGCCAGGCCAGGACTGTTGCACCCACCTGCTCGCACCTGCTCGCACCTGCCTGCACCCGCACTAGTATTATTTAACAATGACGGTTCCCCCCCCCTCCAGTGCCCGTCACAACCCGCTGCCCTCGGCGTGAGATATTGATTCCATATCAACGAACCGTTCCCCGACTCGACCTGCGTCTCTTGACACACCTTCGCTCTCCCCCTACCGCACCAACCTTCGCTTTCCTGGGAAGTCCTCGTCGACTCCCGTCATTCGCTTTATTGGATTTGTTGTGCTAGTTGTCGTTGCTGTTGCTGTTGCTGTCGTCGCCATAACCATAACCATCGCCATCTTCCCTCTTCAATCACCTCGCCGCATCGCCCGCCAAGCCTTCAGACATACTAGAGACAACTGGCCGCCTCTCCATCCGCATTCAGCCGCATTCTTCCCCTGCAAAAATTCTGGAAGGAGAAGAAGAAGAAGAAGAAGAAGAAGAAGAAAAGGAAGCCGCCAAAATATTCTCACCAGGTCCAGACCGAAGGAGACATCGGGGTCGGATTGTCAGCGTCCTCGCCCACGCCCATCTTCTTTCGCTCGCCCACCTGCTCGTCCTTTCTCGTGTCTTCCGATAGGCACGGAGAACAAGTCAAGAAGGAGAAGAAAAAAAAAAATTATACAGCTCAACGTCGCAAGCATTCATGTTGCTGTGATCTTGTTGTTTGATTTTTCTTTTATCCTTTTCAAGCATAACACCCCACGCTCGCTTTCCTCAAAGAACTCCCCCCCCCCCCCACGTTCGCTCTCATTTTCCGGCTCGGTTTGGAAAATACAAACAACAAGTCGTAGTAATAGAGCTGTATCAATTCATAGCCCGACACGCTACCAGACCACATACGCCACGATCGCTACGCCTTGTGCATTGCCACTACTTCCAAGTATTGTCACCAACAAAGGTCCTCGTCGTTTCTCCCACTCCCGCCGTTTATCAACCTGGGAAGTCAACTTTTCTTCTTTTCACGGCCGCAACGAACTAATTGATTATACGACTCTGTCTGACTTGTGTGAGTTTGTTCTCTTCAAATATGGTTCGACTCTTTTATCTGCTTTCTTCAACTTTTTCTTCTTCTTTGGCACCGAGGCTCTCTGCAGTTGTGCTGGATGAGAGCCTAGCTGTCGTCGTTTTCTGTTCTCTTTTGTTTTACTCTTTGCGACTCCGCCTCGCTAACTTTATTTATCAATTGCAGGATATTTGATAAATTTTTTCTTCATCTTGATCTCTTTGTTCTCCTTTCCACCCTACTACTCAAATTCAAATAATTTCAAAATGGCTGGTCCAGGCGGCGGCCCTCCTCGTCGAAGGTTAGTGTTCCGGATGTTGATCTTCGAAACTCTACCAAGGGGTCAGGTCAAATATGATCACCTCCTGCAATGCTGACCATTCTCTGTACGCGCCAGCCACACCAAATCTCGCAAGGGCTGTGAGACATGCAAGCGACGACACATTCGTTGCGACGAGAACTTCCCCCAATGGTTAGTAGATTGTTCTTTTAAAGCTTGTGTCGCCTTTTTCGTCATACTCCGGACATGTACTTGTGATGCCCTATAGAGGTGCACAGGAAATGCAGTCGGGATGGAGATGGAAAAAGACACACACATACGCACAAACACACATACGAAAAAAAAACACACACACACAAAAATACCCAAACACGCACAAAAAAAAAATAGGAGGCGGACCAAGTTGCACCAATACGTCCCCATCTGGCTAACACAAACACCTTTCCAGCCGCAATTGCACCAAGCACAAGATCCGCTGTCCGTACAACGATGTACAGGTGCCCGACGCTGACCGCTCTGCCACTCCGGACAAAGCTGATCTCATGTGGACACCTCAAATCGAAGCAGCCATTGCTGAATGGCAGGCGACAGGCGTGTTCCCCTTTCCGTCTCTGCATGTCTACCCGGCGCCGATGCCGCTCGTCTATTCTGTCGAGGACTTGCGTCTGATTTACCACGTTGCGAACCTGTATCATCAACTCTCCGCCATTGATGCCAACAACTTCACTTTGTGGACCAGGCATATTCCCACGTAAGTCACGACTCGGCACGCCGGAATTGCATGAATAGGCATGGGAATATCGTATTGACAAAGAATTTTTAATTTTTTTTTTTTCGAAAAAAAAAAAAATAGATTGCTCAGAATTGGTGTCACTGCTCCTTACGTCATGCACGCCTTGCTTGCCTTCTCTGCCATGCACATTGCTTTTCTCACCGATTGCCCCTTGGTCGGCAGTCTGGCCTTTGAGCATCGAGGCATCGCCCTCAGCGGACTACATGAGGCTATTGGTACCTTTTCTCGTGAGACATCGGATGCCATTTTGGCGGCCTCTCTCGTTCTGTCTTGGCAAGCTACAGATTGGTAAGCAAACCCAGATGCTGCAGCCTGCGCCCTGCAGCCTGTGCAAGCATTGCTTGTGTTTTTACCCCCAGTACAAACGGCTAACAACCCGGATAGGCGCAGCTGGACTCAGCTGATGCAGGGAACTTCGACGGTACGTAGCGACGAGACTCGCAAAAGAAGAGAGGGGCCAGGGTAGCAGCAGGATCAAGGGCCATTGCATGAAAAAGGCTGGGGGACGATGCAACCTCCTTTTGATCCGATCTCCAGCCACTCGTTCAGAGCAACGGCCCATCCCCCCCCCCCCTTTTTTCTCTTCCCCGGTGCTCATGGCTTGGTACCCCTGCTCCTACTTTTCTGATTGGAGCATGAAGCTGATATGTACTGGTTACACAACAGGTCATTGACGCCATGGACGCATGGAAGCACGAGTCTCAGTTTGGCGATTTCATTGCCGAAAGTAGCACGTTTCCCACGGCTCCTCCATCTCCCGGACCGGACCACAAGCCAACCCAGCCACGAGACGAGGATCTCAAGGCTTTTCAACGCACGTTGGAGCAGGTTCAAAAGGTCGAGGCGCATCTCAAGCACCACAAGGAAGAGACCACCCAGGTACAGCATCTCATTGGCTTCCTCAAGGGCTCTCGCAAGATCAGTCCCACGCTTTCCATTGCCCAGCAGTACGAGCGTCTTCAGCCCCTGAGAACCTGGCTGTTCTGGATGCCCGTCGGATACCTCCAGAACTACCACGGCTCGGCCAACTCGCTTGTCGTCATTGCCCATCTGTACACGGTAGCCCTTCTCGTGGAGCGCTTGTTCCCCGAGATTGGCGCCGCCTACTTTGGCAGCTTAGCCATCTCGCCCATCGAAGAGATTGCTCGGCGATTGATGTCCATCAGCGTTGCTGGCGGGCCCGAGGGCGGTGTGCAGCGCGAGACTCCTCTCACCCTCATGGAATATCCCATCAACATTGTCGGTGAATTCCGCTCACGCATGGGTTGGATTCATCCTGAGAGGACCCGGTCCTGTCCTCAGTTCAGCCTGCCCAACTTTCCGGCCCACGACGAGTTCTCCGTGCCAGCGCCTGCTGCTGCGTCTGTCGCATCCCCGCACTTCATGCCCTATGGCAACGTCGCCTTCAGCTATAGCGCTGAGGAGATGCCGATGCTCAACAGCGCCCCCATCCCTGCAGGAGGCAGCCACTCCCACTCGGCCAGCCCACTGATTCTGTCATCCCCCTTTCCGAGCCAACAGTACCTCAACGTGCCTTCGCCTTCATACGTGGGAGGTGGCGGCGCCTATAGTCCTGCCTCGTCGACGTTTGAAGGCTCAGCCGCCTACAGCGACACTGAAGATTACGGATCTTATGACTTGCGAGGAAGTCCTGCCTACCAGACCACTTCTGGCCTGCCCTCCATGTACAACGAAGCTCACAGCAGCTACGGCCTCGGGTTCGTGATTCCCCAACAGCCTGTGTGGATCTAGCCTCAGACTCATCCTCCTCCTTCCGTCTGAATGACATAATCATCCTACTACACATATGACGCATGCATTTCGTACCCCTTGCTGCCCCTTTTCCCCCTTTTCCCTTGCTGCATCCGTTGGAAGAGCGTGGGGATGGGAACGGGGGAGCAAAAGAAAATCAATATCAACAAAAGGGCATTAACTGGGATTGACTCGTTTGCTTTCTTCTCCTTCCAGGCACTCGGTGGCGACCACTACGACATATTCAGCATCAGGAAACTGGGCATCACAAGTCAATGGTCGACCAGAGGGAGAGCCAAATGTATTTCTCCTCACGAATGAGTCTTGGGGGTTGCTTCCGATGCCCGAGTCTCCTATCCCCTCACACAGCACGCCACTGTCTCGCCATCGCCACACATCATCAGGGACGACATTCGGCGGCATCCAACCCCCTTCGCCACTGGCCCAAGAGCCTCTGATGCCACCTCCACCCGACATGTCCTTTATTCCCATGGAGCTCAAGGGGAAGAAACCAAGACACCCGCACAACAGACCTGCTCAGATTTGAATTCATCTGACAACCGGGATGAACCGGATTTCATCAGAACTCGATGCTTCCCCTTTGGAATCCTTTCTACGCCTCTTTCTCTGCCATGCATCATTTGATTCAGCTGATGACTCGACATTAATCGACGTGTACTCGGCTCCACATAATAATGTTTTTTCGTTCTTGATTTTTTTTTCCTCTTCTTTTTATACGCAAATGCGCGCCATGTACAACACATTCCTTGGACACTTGCTAAATTCCACATGCTTCGAACCGACGACGAGGGAAGGCTCATGACTGTCAGCTTATTTGACAGCATCAACTCGTCCCTCGTCTGTACAGAACTTACACTCCTTGATTATTCGAGTTGATCTCGACGGCCAATCCTTACGACTTTGACTTATTACAACCACAGAACGGTGTTCACTTAATGTATCATTACTAATACATCACACTCCTTTTTACGATAACGATACCCATACACTATGCACGACACTCCTTTTCAGCGCGCAGACATGATACCCCAGGCATCAAAAAGCATTCAGCCATTCCTTTTTTATTGTTATTCTTCTTGACGAAACAAGAAATTGCATAGATAGAAATCCACTCCTTACGGACAATACACCAGCAACTTTAGCGAGAACACATGGGCGACGGAAAATTTGCATTTTAGCTTGAAAAAAAGGCGTTGTTGGAGTTTTGGCACAAGAAAATATGTTTCTTCTTTTGGAGGGTTAGGCCCAGGTGTTCATTGTTTTCTAAGGTTTCAGCCCTACTTGGAGACAGAAAGGAACAACCTGTTAAGCAGGTATAGCATGCGGGAGATGCATGCATGCGTGCAAGGGTGGTGGAGTTTTTGGGCTCTGTTGGAATTTATTTTTGTCTTGCGCGGTCCGCACGTTGGTTTTTGTTTTTTCTTTTTTTTTTCTGAACGAGATGGAGCGTTGTGGGACGGTAGAAGAAACTGAATCTAGATGAGAAAGTCGTGAAGAAGGTCACAAGGATGAATAATATTTGATTGTGCTTACGTCGGTGCTTGCTTTCTTTTTTTTTCTTGTTCCCTTCCAGACCATTTGTTACGTGCTAGAAAGGCATGTAAGGCGTTGGCATCAGCGTAGAGGTTACGAACAAGGTTATACAAGTCACATTTGGGTGCATATTGACACAAGGTAGACTCTTGGCCAACCTTGATAGGGTTGTTCTGCCGAACCGTAACAGCATCTGTGAGAAATGGAGACGGAATGCGGAATGCGGGTTGAGGAGGGTGTTGGTGTGGATGGTCCCGGTGGTGTTGATAGACTATATAGGATAGGAAATAAATATAATAGACTATATAAGATAGGAAATGAATCAAATGGACTGAATAAGATAGAAAATAAATATAACCGACTAGACTAGATGGTAAAATGAACATAATGGACTGGAAGAGATGGAAAATGAATATAATGGAATCAAAGACATGGAATCTAATATAATAAACTAGACTAGATAGTAAATAAAGATAATGGACTAGACGAGATGGAAAATGAATATAATGGAATCAAAGACATGGAATATAATATAATAAACTAGACTAGATAGTAAATAAAGATAATGGACTAGACGAGATGGGAAATATATAATAGACTAGAGAGATAGAAAATAAGTAGAATAGACTAGACAAGAAAGTAAATAAATACAAAGACTAGACTAGAACTACACTGCCTCGACAAAGAATAACCTACAAACAACGACAGACAAATAAGAAAAAATCCAATACAGCTGCGAAAACAAGACATAGGTAGATCCTAGCCTTTCAGCGTATCGAAGCCAATAATCATTTCAATAAACGAATCCCCGTTCTTGAGACCCGTGACCGCGCGTCGATACCCGTCTGTCTAGCGTCCATTCGCGACTTTCCCTGTATTCGGAGAACGGCGCTGACTGCTGAGGTTCACGTTCCGTCGTTGACGCAGGCTATTACGGCTGTGTATATATACATGTACGGAACGACGGCGACGGGGCAGGTGCAGCTCGGTTTAGCATGCACAAGACCTGACATTTACGTCTACGTAGCACGATACATGATCAAATGGTGACGCACGCACAAGCCAGCACGCACAATACATGACATCAAATGGACACGCACGCACAAGCCAGCACGCTCGTTATAATTCATCTGTTACGTTGTATTCTGGACTACTTCCCGGCGCCAAGACAAAAGAAAGGTGAGAAAAACAGGTAAAAGAGACGAGGGGGACACAAAAAGGAGTAAAGAAAACTTGCTGATCCCAATGCTATACAAGAAGAAGAAGAAAAAAAAGAAAAAAAAAAACTCCGCGCGCCTGAGCAAGTTTAAAGATACAAGTCTGATGCGACTGTATAGAGGTGTGCTTGCTCGATTCGACCAGCGTTCTGGCCAAACACCTCAATTTGTTCAACTTCAAGCACACTACAAATTTGCTCGAGGGGCCATGATTCTGCTATGCAATAGCCCATATTATCTCGGCGAATCAACCCTTTTTTTTCTTTTCCTGGAGACGAATGATCCTGGCGACATGTCTGGCAGAGCACAAGGCCACCACGCAAGAGCTTCATGATGATGTGTCGGACGATGTGTCGTCAAAAGATTCCGACTCCGACTCCAGCCCAGGCTCCGGCTCCGTGCTCTTGCGTCGCTGCAGCCCCGCACCGTCTCGGACGGCATCGCTGTAGCTTGGCACCGGGGGATGTGCCTGCTGCTGTCGATGTGAGTGGTGCATGGGTTGCTCATTGGAAGACGGCGGCGCTCGATGTCCTGGACTTGCGGCAGCTGAAGAAGAGTCGCCTCGACTGCGGTTCATGACTTCCATCAGAGGCGTGTCCTCCTCGCCGTCGCTGCTGTACCGTCGATGATTGTTGTCTCCGGAATCAGACTGCGAGGGACTGGCATACTCGGGAGGTGGATTGGTAGCATCCTCCAAGTGCAGGTTCAGCGGGTTCTCTTCGTCGTGGTACTCGGCTTCACCGTGATGACAGTGAGTGTTGCTGTTCGCTGCAGCGCTGCCGCTGGCCTCGCCCCCGTCGTCATTGGGAACGAGCTGAGCCAGTGAAATATCCGTTGGACTCCGCACTGGACCTGGACTGGTGGGTGGTAGAGATCGAAAGTTTCCACTTCGTGTGCGCCCGTGACCCGGAATGAACGTGTTGCTGCTTCGTCCAACTGTATAAGGGGAGACACTGACGGACTGGCGATGAGGAGGAGGAGTGGGACGTCCTTGGCAAGACGACATGCCGTCCTTGGTTCCCGTCTCCAGAAGAATGCTGCCTTGCTCTGAACCGTAAGGTGGCGGCGGTGCCAGACTGCCCGTGGCAGGAGCCAGACCCCATTTCTTGACATTGGCCTCGATGAAGACAAATCCAGACTGGCCTAAATTGACGTGCACGATGGCTGGGCCCGTGGCACCAATGGCGGGAAAGAAGTTTTGCGATTTCAAACCGTGAACAACTTCTTCGTATCTCTTGCCGTTTCGTGTGAAGAAGACGGCGCCAGTTCTGGGTCGATATCCGACGCCTACGACGTCTCCTTGAACAAGTCGTGGCCCATATGTCGTGGAATTGAATGGTTGATTGTAGTGACGAGAGCCGTTGGAGAAGTAGGCAACCGAATATTTGTGATATCCTGCATCGATTTACACAATATTAGCACTTGACCCTGTTGACGATGCTCAACGTCAAGACAAGAATGCCCGTCTTTACAACATATGGTGACAGGTACTCCCGACAGCTGACACACATTGGCTCCTAATAAAAAAAAAGAATAAAAAAAAAGCAACCGTTGACATACCGGGCAAGCGGAACAGCGGATACGGTTTAGTGGCCATACCGATGCTCAGCAGCGTGTTTTCAGGTTTCTCATAAATCTTGGCTTCCCAGTAATACACATCGTTTTGTTTGGGGATAGGAAGATTGCTCATGACGGTGCATTCAGAGTCGAAGAATTCGATTTCGGTACGTGCTTCGACGAAACAATTGGCGACTTCCAGCTCAGGCTCAAACTCCCATGCGGAGACGCCTTTTTCTTGGATGGCAAGATATTGGGATAATGATATATCGGTGGGTAATGACTCGGGCGGGTTCGCGGTAACAAAAGCTAAGAGGAGGTGTCAGTGATTGCAACCAGCAACGCAGAGAGAACCACGGGTGAGAATTGTCTGTATTGTAGACGCAAGGATATAAACCACCAACGCAAGAGAAAATCAATACCTTTTGCCCTCAAATACTCGGTCCGCGTCATGTCGTCCATGGTCTCGAGCGCCTCCGTCTCCTCCCTCGCAAATGCTTGCTCATCGTCATATTCGCCAGGCCGCCCCAGTCGATCCAGTATGATGCGGCCAGAGCCAGCACAGCCCGAAGCCCAAAAGACGAAGACGACCAAGGCGATCAGAATGATGGAGCCGAAGGAGGAGACGAGACCAATGATGACGCCGGTAAAGGCAGAGGATGGGGGCTCGGTAATGGTCATGATGAATGTTTGGAGTGCTGTTTGGAGTGCGACGGCGGAGCCATGCACGAGCAGGTGGCGGTGGTGGTTCGCAAGAGGCGGACGAACGCGATGATATGCTGCCGAGGCCGCTGCGGCAAGACGAGACGGACGAGAGGCGGCGATGGCCGACCGCGCAAGAGGCCCAGCGATATGACGGTCTGTCGAATCTGAAGGGGTCGGATGGTCGGATGGTCGGATGGTCGGATGATTTGTTATGAGAATTGAAGGCGACGTTGTTGGTAAATGAGATGAGAAGGGATCACTAGGGCTCGCTTGATCGTCATCACCCACGAGCCGGACAGCGGGACCCAAGTCCAGTCCCAAGGGAGGACGAGGCTCTTCAAGGGCGGCGAACAGACCAGGAGCAGTGAGGGCTGTCTCGGAGCGAAGCAGAAAGTTGGGAATCGCAAAGGAAATGCGGCCAAAGGAGAGTCGTCGGAGAACAGACAAAGACAATGAACAGAAACACACGAGGAAGGTGGTTCCCCTCCCAAAGAAAAAAGTCAAGGATATATTCAATCGAATCGTGGGACCGCCAGCGCCGCCAGCGGGTTTCGAGAAGCAAAAAGGGTCGATGACAGACGAGCGCTCTCTGCTGATGACGGATACGCGATGTGAGAAATGCGGTCTGGTGAGGCAGATGGACGGACAGATGGCGGGTGGATGACGGCCAGCGGGCGCAGGATTGGTCCAGGCAGGCAGGCGGCCAGACCCGACCAGACTCAACTCGACTTTTGCCACCGGGCCAAAGCCAGAGCGGGTGTATGGACCATGTATCAGGGTACCATGTACAATGTGCGTGCAAAAGCGGCGTGCGTGCGTGCGAGCCAGCGGGTGGAGAAGAAGTCGGGTCCGGCTGGCGTCTGCGAGAACTGAGCGCCAGCGTCGACGGCACGACTGGCAGGAGGAGCAGACACCAGCAGGAGCATAACAGGAGAGGAGCTGCTGGGGAGGCCAAAGCCGCGCTGCGTGTGGCGGGGAGGGCAGCGCCGGCAGCACCCTGGAGTCGAGGCCGGTCCAGCTGCACCGCCACCGGCCGTGGGGTCTGGCTCTGCCCTGGGTGCGCCGCACCATGCACCGGCATTCGCGGAGTCGGTGTCTGTGGCGCCACCACCAGGCACCACCAGACACTC
This sequence comes from Claviceps maximensis, assembly GCA_018360255.1. Taxonomy (NCBI): domain Eukaryota; kingdom Fungi; phylum Ascomycota; class Sordariomycetes; order Hypocreales; family Clavicipitaceae; genus Claviceps; species Claviceps maximensis. The sequence continues at coordinate 46,182 of SRPZ01000206.1, forward strand.
CAGCCGCGCGACGTCAGCCACAGCACGGCAACGGCAAGACGAATGCAATACCGTTGCACAGCATCGCCACTTCCACCAAGTTGCGTCGTGAAGCAAGAAGACTGGTCCTCTATTGCACGCATTCCATAGTATATGTATATTGTGCATATGTATGTACATACAGTGGGATGACATTAATTTTCGCATTTTGGAAGGTATCTCAAAAAAATTTTATCTAGTTGACCTAATAACTAGTGAGATAGGGATAAAACGCATAAAAAAATTAATAAGAATTCTAATATTTAGTATACTAGCCCTTTACAGCAATAATTGCCTTAATATAATAGGGTATAGTATTTATTAGATTTCTAAGGATTTCTAGACTAATTAATCTCTAAGCCTTATAGGTAGCTTTAATTAATTTCTCTTAATTTATAATAGTATAAGAAGTATATTAAAGATTAGGGTTATTTTTATAAATATATTTCTTTATAAGTATCTATAGATTTTCTATAGGATTTAAATTAGGTAAATTAGCTAGCTAAATTATAATATTAATTTAAAGCTCTTAAAGGAGGTCTTTAATAATATAAGCTATATATACTAGAGCGTTATTTTATATAAAAATATCCTCTCTTTTAATATTCTCTAGAAGCTAGTTATTATAAAGCTTAAAAATATTATAAGTATTAATATAGCTATTAAGGGGAACTAAATTAAGCTACTTATTATATTTAAATATTAACTAGAATATCTAGCTAAGCTTATCTAGCTTTGCCCTTAGCTAGATATTATAAAGTTAAATTTAGTTACTTGGTCTTATAAATATAAAGCTTAGTTAAATTCTAGTGGTTTTTTCAACCTAGAGGTTAGAGGTTAGAAGAGGTTAGAGGTTAGAAGAGGTTAGAGGTTAGAGGTTGGAAGAGGTTAGAGGTTAGAGGTCGGAAGAGGTTGGAGGGGAAAAAATGCATATAATAGTAAAAATACTAGAAAACGCTAAAAACGCTGAAAAACGCAAAAAACGCTAATATTGCAAAAACCCGGCAAAATAACAGTAAAAGTGATTAAAGAGCAAAAAACACACATAATGCTAATAAAAAAGCAAAAAACGCATACAACGCTAATAAAAGAGCAAAAAACGCACACAATGCTAATAAAAGAGCAAAAAACGTAGAAAAGGGGATATATTAGTATTAGACCTTTGTTTTATTAGAAAACCAGACCTTCTACTAGTTAACATTACAATATCTATATGCCTACTTAAGTCTTTAAGCTATATATTATTTATAAGAGGTCTTTTTTTTTACTACTATTTCTTAAGATTTATATCCTTTAAAAGCCTCTAAAGAGTTTAAAGGGAATATCTATAATTAATAGCTTTAAGAAGCTTAGAATATTAAATATATAGATTTTTATTAATTATCCTATAAATTATATCCCTATCTTCTTTAGATAATTATTATAGGCAGCCTAGCTGCTTTAGGGATTTATAATTATCCTATAAGGGCTCTATAATAATTATACTTTATATTATTAACTTTAGAATATTATAATAAATTTAATGGATTTAGGTAAGGTTAAAACCCTATGCGTTAAGCTTATAGAGCCTTAAACGCATTTGCGGCGTAAGTTCTAGCCCGCGGCCTATTGGAAAAGAGAAAAAAAAACTAATGATAAAGCTAACGAAGAAGCTAATAAAGAAGCTAACAAAGAAGCTAACGAAGAAGCTAATAATAAAGCTAACAATAAAGCTAACTATTGGAATTGCTCCCTTACGGAGTAACCTTAGCGTAGCTAGAATAGATGTATACTATCCTATTAGCTATACTAAGAAGGGTATAGGGTAATGTAATAGCCTATAGCCCTATATATATATATATACCTCTACTTATAACACTATAGGTAGCTAGATTTTAGAGATCTATATCTATAACTTTTAACTTTATTTTTTATGCCCTTTTTATAGTACTACTTTAATTTACCCTACCTAGTAAAAACTAACACTAATTAGTAGTTATATTTAGTTATAAACTATAAATTAAATTAGTAATACTAAAGAAATAAGCTTAAAGTATTTTTTTACTTATATTATAAGTAAAAATACCTATTATTATAGAATTTTTATTATTAAAAAAAAGGCACTTTTTATAAAAAAAAGCTTTAAAAAACTAACCTTTATAGTTAGTAAGTTTTACTAACTTTTTTATTAAAAAAAGACCTCTTTTTTTATTATTTATTATAATAAATCTTTTTTTGCCTTTTTTTTACTTATTTTCCTACCTTTTTAGCTACTTTAAAGAAAAAAAAACCTAAGTTTACTTAACTAAGCTAGTTAATTATTATAAATTCTATAATCCCTAACCTATTAACTATTATTAACCCTACCTTTATATATTAAATTCCTTAAGAATAGTATATATATATAATAATAACTCTCTTTAAAGGTATATTAGTAAATAAATAAATAATATTAATAATTTATATTTAGTAATAAATTTAAAATACCCTAACTTTAATGCCTTATCTTTTAATTTAATATAATTTATATAACTTATTTCCTTAGCTTAGAAAAATATATAGAAAGACCTAGTAAATCTCTATAATACTTTACTTATTAAAATTAATAATATTATTACTTATTAAATTTAGTACTACTAACTTAAAGATTAGGGAGTAAAATATTTACTTAACTACTTTTAAAATAACTTTATAAAATAAATATTAATAGACTTTAAAAAAATTAATACTTTACTTTAATAAACTCTATAAAATATACTTTAAAATAAAGAAATTAAGCTATATAAAGAAATAAAAGCTAAAATTACTAAAACTTTATTTACTACTAAAAAGCTAGTTATTAATAATAATAATAAAATATCTAAGTTATTATAATATATTTTATAAAGTATATATATTTCTTCTATTACTATATTATTATAAATTCCCCCTGAAAGTATCTAAACCTCCCTTACTATAATATAATATCCCTTATTACTTAAAAGACTAAAATCTTAGTATATATAAATTCCCTTTACTACTATATAATACCCTTTATAATACTAAAAAGAATAAACTTAGAAATAGTTATTACTAATAGTAATACCTTATAAAAATAGCTATAAAGAATATTAAAAGAAGTAAGACTTTTAGTATTCTTTATAACCTACTTTTATAAATACTATACTTAATAACTAAATCTAATAAATTATTAGGAATATTATAAAAGGCTATAATAAAGAGAATAAATATAGTAAGAAAATATATAACTTTATAACCCCTAAAGTTAATATTTTTATTAATCTTTATATTAAATATAGTATTCTATAAGAAATTTAGCTTAAAGCTTTTTCTATTATACTTATAGATAATACCCTTATATTTTACCTTAATAAACTCTTTAGTAGTTAGCTACCTTTTAAAGAGCTTATAAAATATATAAAAAAGCACTTTAAAATAGAAAGTAATTAGTAATTTTACTGCTTTAAGTAAAATTATATCTCTTTCTATAAAATTATTATAGAAAACCCTAAAAAGAGTAAATTAGAATACTTAGAGCTTCTTATTATAAACCTTAAGAAAATTTACTATAGTTTCTTCCCCCTAACTATAGTTAATATAAAGCTTTATAGCTAGCTTATTATAGCTATAAGCTTAGTTTCTAAGTGTAAATTAGCACTTTTTAACTATATACTAATATTTAAAGGTATACTTAGAGACCTTAGAAAATACCTATATATAAATAAAAATATCTTATTATAGTAGTAAATAGCTAAGGCTACTAAACTAAAAGAAGAAAATAATAAAGCATTATTTATAAACTATTACTATAAATAAGCTTATAATAAACTATAACTCTTATCTAGAAAAAGTAACTCTTTAAGATTCCCTAAAAAGTGCTTTATCTATAGAAAATAGGGATATTAGTTAATAAACTACCTAAAGCATAACTAATTTTTAGAAATTAGGGATTATAAATAGCGGTCTGCTTCTAAGGGTAGTGGGCTTAGAAGCAGCAGGTCTATTATTATTTCTACGCGCCCTACGCTTAGCTTTGCTAAGATATATATATAGTAGCTATAGTTACCTACTAGCTATAAATCTAAATAGAAGCTTTTGCATAACTTATAGTATAGAAAACACACTCTAAATTTTATAATAAAATAGTAAAAATATGATATTTAGTACTAGTTTATAGCTATAAGTAGCTATAAGCTATTCTAATAGTTTATTATAGTTAAGGTACTTATAAGGGGGAATTTTTTTCCTTCCCTTATATACTTACTAACCCTATTAGTGAATTTAGGTTATAAGGGGGGGCTTATAAGCTACTTTTTATTTTCTATATAATTTATTTATATAGGAAAATAAAAAAAATAGACTTATAGCTATATAAATAAGGT
>SRPZ01000207.1:0-50487 GCA_018360255.1 Claviceps maximensis
ACGACAAGGACCGCGACGCCAAGCGACAGCCCGGCGCCTTGACGAGCTGGGGCGGACGCATCGTGCCGGCACTCACGGCGCAGGCCGAGTTCGCCAGGCTGTCCGTGACAGCGTCACAGCCGTTCCTCGGCGGCACGACACGCCACCGGCCGCTGCTCAAGGCCGCCCAGCGTGACTTCGACGTCAGGAAGCACGTCGCGTCGGCCATCTCCCGCAGGATCCGCAGCGCCGACTCCCAGCCCGGCTGTCTCAGCGGCCTCTTTGGCCGCAAGCTGTACCTCTACGGCGGCATGATTGAGAACCCGACGCTGCTCTCCTGCACCGGTCAGTCCATTCCCCCCGGCAGCGTCATCGCCGTCCGCGACGAGGCCGTCTGCTTCGCCACTTGCGACAACAAGGGAATTTGGATCACCCACATCCGCCAGGTCAAAGGCAAGAACGACGTCGCGCTCTGGCCCAAGGTGCCCGCGGCGTCGGGCCTGCGCCAGCTCGGCCTCATGCCCGTCGGCGGCGGCTGCGGCAACGGCGGCGCGACCAGCTGCTTCTACGACGCCCTGCTCCCGCAGGTCGCCTCGGAACAGTGGTCCCGGGCCTACCACAGCACCTTCCAGGACATCTGGGTTGACTTCGTCTCCGACGGCCATCGACGCATCGCCTACGTCTACTTCGACTTCTACAACGGCGCCATGAGCACCGACCAGTGCCGGAGACTGGTGGCGTGCCTCGAGCACGTTCTCGACACCACCTCGGACCCGACCGAGTGTCTGCCGCTGACGGCCGTCGTCCTCATGGGCGGCGACGGCTACTTCAGCAACGGCATCCATCTCAACGTCATCGAGGCCGCCGCCGACCCCGCCCTGGAGTCGTGGTTCAACATCAACGCCATCAACGACGTTGTGCAGAAGATCCTGCTGGACTTTCCCGCCCGCGGTGTCACCACGGTCGCCGCCATCCGGGGCAACGCTGCTGCCGGTGGCGTCGCCCTGGCCACTGCCTGCGATCTCGTCGTCGCCGGGCCCGAGGTCGTCTTGAATCCCGCCTACAGGGGCCTCGGCCTGTACGGCTCCGAGTACCACAGCATTAGCTACCCCGGCCGGTGCGGCGCCTACGGAGCCCGCATGGCGCTCCGCTCCATGACGCCCCTGAGCGCCCACGATGCCCGTGACATGGGCCTCGTGGATCATGTGCTGGCTGCGCCTCGGCAGCAGCACCAACGACAGCAACAGTTCTCCTCACCAGAGGCCCTCGACGCTAGCATTCGTCGCCATGTCCAAAACCTCGTCTCCTCGCCGCCAGAATCCATGGCCTCACCGTCACCGTCACCGTCACCACCATCCCCATCCCCGTCTTGCACCTTTGGCGCCTGGAAACAAAACGTCGACACCTCGGCCGCCGCTCTTGCCCTCGCCCGCGCCACCGAGCTCGGCCAGATGTCCATGGACTTCTGGAGCGCTCGCTCCGAGAGATACCACTCCCGCCGCGCCGACTTTGTCCGCAAGGCGAAGCCCGCCTCCACGCCCCTGCGCTTCGCCACGCATCGCCGCGAGCAGGGCATGCTGGACGAGGAGGAGCAGGACGAGTTCGACTCGATTGATTGGTTTGTCAACAAGTCGAAGCGGAACCTGAAGAGGGACATGTCGGAAAAGATGATTCGTCTGATTCACGATTTCCGAAATACCTGCGATGTTCGCGAGGAAAAGGTTGCCGGGCGCGGCAGCATAAGCAGCAGTGTTTCCAGCGGTGGCGGCGGCTTTGTCCGCAAGGGCGGTAGTCCGCTCCGGAGGGATGCTACCATGCCTCTGACGCCCTCGACGCCCATCTTTTCGTGTTATTATGGGGCTTGAGGTCTTGTTCTGCAGGTCTGGCAGGTCTTTCTGCAGGGTGATGCCATTCTTTGGTTTTTAAGCATATTCCTGTTTCTTTCCATCTCGTCTTGCTTCTCGTTATATTCCCCTTTTGCTTCTTCTGTCAATATCCCCAGAGCTCTTTCGTCTTGGTATTTCTCTTGGAGGTGTGTTTATTTATCAATTCGCATACATATATATGCACTTATATATACATCAACATATACTAGTCTTTATAGAGCAGAAAAATACTTCTTATCCATCTGTACATACACTTCTATATACATATCTAGGAACTATATACTAGTCCTCAAAGAGCAGGAAATACTCTTATCCATCTGTAAATACATACTTAGACACAGATGAACATTTACTAGTCCTTTGAGAGCAGGAAAATACCCCATCTTATCCATCTATACATACACTTCTATATACATAGACATATACTAGTCCTCATGAGCATCAAATCACTCCTTCCCATGTCCATGACCCTCGGTCCCAAATGACAAGTACCCTCGCCTTAGTAAACCCTCGTAGCACGCCAGGCGTGTCCTACGCCCCTCGTAACTCAAACTGAATCCCTAATGTAATATAAACAAATAGTCCTCGTTGAAAAGTCATCTTCTTGCTCGCATAACCTGGACATCTTTCACACCTTAGTGACGAAATCACCGTTGATTCCTGCTTATTGCAGACTGGCGCTTCCTGCTAGTTGTGTATAGCATTGCAATGTTGATGTTCTGTTTCTATTTCTTTTCTCCTTACTGCTCTACTTTACGCGGATTCTTTACCAAGTACTTCCCCGTGACGTGGTCGCCGCGACATGATACCTTACGCCGGTATATCATGGGATCAAAAAGGGTTGAAAAAAACGTCTGGGATCTCCTGTGCCTGTTTCTGCTTCGGTGACTTCCTAGAACAAGGTAAAAGGGGAATCGGTGCAGATGCCTCTGGGACTCACGTGCAGCATCATGGCAATAATCGGCAATCAGGACCAGGCAGGTGCGCAGGCATGCGGCACGTGATTGCGAAAATGATGCGGCAGCCAATGGCAGGCGGCCAAGAAACCCCACCATTTGGATGTGTCGAGGTACGAACCCGGGTCTCAGGTACCCATCTGTCTTGGACTGACGGTCAGTCTGTGGTGCTGCGATTCCAAAAAGCAAAGCCTTCGCCCCCCCCCCCCCTACCCCTCCACCCCTCTGCCCCTCGACCGTCGACCGTCGACACGCAGACTTGAACGTGTACGCTGGCTGCTCCTAGAGACTCTCCCTCCTGGAGCGCACCCTTCATTCTTTTATCTCTGTTTCCACTCGACGCCCTTGGCTCGTAACCCGAGCAAACTGGACAACCAACTCCATCCCACTCGACCGCCGCTAACGTCCTCCCTCTCCCTCCCCCCTGCCGCCTCCTCTCCTCTCCTCTCTCTCACACCTCCTATGTTGATGTCTCCGACCGGCTCTTGCTCAACAATCATCCCCCTCGACCATCCGGCGATCCGCGATTCAACATCCACCCTACGGCAGCTGTGCGCGACCGGCGGGTGCGGCCCAAGAAGCCCGCCCCGAAGAGGCAATCTCAAGAAGTAACAGCTTCAGTCAAAGAATGAGTCGCACGCTGCCGACTCGGCAGGCTGAGGAGCTGTGAGTGTGTGCATTGCATTGCCCGACGGGAGAAAGGAGAAGGTGGAAGCAGAGAGAACTCGATGGATCGAGTAAGGGTCGATTTTTTTTTTACTTTTGGATGCCTGTTTTGAACTAATGCGATTTTGTCTTTGTCCTTGACAGGCACAAATCCATCATAGCCTATCTTTCGGCCAACAATTTACCAAACTCGGCTGCTGCGCTGCGCGAGGAAGTCGGCCTCGGGGAAGATGTGTACGACAGCGTCACGGAAAAGAAATATGAGACGTTACTCGAGAAGAAATGGACGAGTATTGTGCGGCTGCAGAAGAAGGTAGGCAGCCCCCCCCCCCCCCCTTTTTTTTTTAAGCCCTTCAGCTGACAAGACCTTTTTTCTTTTTGTCATCCACCAGATAATGGACCTCGAGGTCCGAAACGCGTCGCTTCAGTCCGAAATCGATAATGCCACGCCGAGCTCTCTATCGAAGCGAAACCAAGACCCGGTCTCTTGGCTGCCGAAACAACCGTCGCGACATACGCTGGAATCCCACCGAGAAATGATCAATTGCATTGCCTTTCACCCCCGATTCTCCTCCATCGCGTCGGGATCAGACGACTGCACCATCAAGATTTGGGACTGGGAGCTAGGCGAGCTGGAACAAACAATCAAAGGCCATACTCGAGCGGTCAAGGGTGTTGACTATGGCGGCCCGCGTGGTGCCACCTTGCTGGCATCATGCAGCTCCGACCTCACCATAAAGCTGTGGGATCCTTCAGACCAGTACAAGAACATTCGGACGTTATCGGGACACGACCACAGCGTGAGCGCGGTTCGCTTCATATCGTCTGCTGGCGCGGGGGGGCTACAATCGACTGCGTCGGCCAATCTGCTCGTCAGTGCGAGCGCGGATAAGACGCTGCGGATATGGGACACAATGACAGGATACTGCGTCAAGGCCTTGCGAGGACACGTGGACTGGGTGCGAGATGTCTGCCCGTCGCTGGACGGCCAGTTCCTGTTGTCGGCCGGCAGCGACCACACAGCACGGCTGTGGGACATATCGGTACCCAATCCCGAGAACAAGCTCACCTTGATTGGACACGAGAACGTGGTCGGATGCTGCACATTTGCACCACCGTCCGCCTACGTACATCTGGCCGCCATGGCCGGTCTGAAGAAACCGCCGCCCGCCGCCAGCGCGGCCGAGTTTCTCGCCACGGGATCGCGAGACAAGACCATCAGGCTCTGGGACGGACGAGGCATCTGTTTCAAGACCATTGTCGGGCACGATAACTGGGTATCGTCGCTCGTCTTCCACCCCGGCGGCAAGTTCCTCCTCTCCTGCGCGGACGACAAGACGATACGATGCTGGGACCTGTCCCAAGAGGCCAAGTGCGTCAAGGTCCTCGTCGACGCCCACTCCCACTTTGTGAGCTGCCTACGATGGGCCCCTGGCATGCCAAAGGACGGCGGCGGCGGCGGCACCGCAGTCAATGGGAACGGAACAGCACTAGAGCAAGCAGCCGACACAGACGCACTACTTTTGAAGAAGAGCATCGGGCCCGGCGAGCCCGCCGCACAAATCCGATGCGTGATTGCCACGGGCAGTGTGGACAAGACGTTGAAAATATGGGCAAACTAATCGTGTATATGGAGAGGCAGGTGCAGGTTTCGAGGAACGTATAAACAAACGAGACAGTGTAGAAAAAAAAAGAAGAATATCATCCAGTTCGTGTGGCGAAATATCTATTATTTCTTTTTCTTCATCAAAAGAAGGTGTTTTTTTTTGGCTGCCTTCCACAGAGGGTCGGATCTGCTTCTTAAAATACTTGTACAGTCGATTGACTACGTTGGTCTTGAACATAATTGGGACGTGAGACCCGCGTTGTCGTGAGACATTCTGCTGCGTGCGTCGTGCGTAGGGAATGTGGAGATTGAAATAGGAATAATAAAGAATGATAATAATAAATAATATTTAGAATGACAAGAATATCAAGAATGAATGATATTAAGGATAACGAGAATAATAAGAATAATAAGAATAATATCAAGAATAACAAGAGTGATATTAAGAATAACAAGAGTAATAATAAGAATAATATTAAAAATAACAAGAATATCAAGAATAATAAGAATAATAAGAATAATCATAATAATACCAAGAATAATCATAATAATCATAATTACATCAGATTCCAGGAAAAGAAGTGTTGGAGCAAGGACAATTCTCGTTTTCTCCGCGGCACCGTCTCAATCAAGAGATAATACCACTATTATGATTTTCCTCTTATGTTTTTTTTTTCATCTCTATCTTTCTGGTCGGCGGCGTCACGGCGGTGATTGGTCTAGCTCATCTCGTGGGACTTTTCTCTTTACAAGGGTCGTCTCGTGCGGCTCACGTCGTCGTCTCGTCACGGATCAGGCGCGACTGAATGCGTCTTCGTCATTCTGAGGTGGGCGCGTACGATAGTGTCATGGTCGTGTAGCTCCCATCGCCAATGATGGCTGAGCTGTCTGTGCCGAACTGTGACTGCGTACTGTGTACTGTGTACTGTGTACTGTGGACCGCGGACTGCGGACTACGGACTCTCATGTACACATGCACACATGCAAGCAAAAGCACGGGCCACAGCTGAAGCTGCCTACCTACCGACCTACCTTCTCTTACCTCATCATCCCGCCGCATCTGGACCTACCACAGACGCAGCCTTCGCTCCTCTGCTTCGTCTGCACAACGTGTCGATTTTTGATTTTTTTTTCGGCCTTCCCTCTCTCTCACTCCCCCCCCCCGACAACCTCCACCCATCGCCGCCCGCGCCCAGAGAGGAAAATAATATAGCATTTCTTTTCCACGACGCAGTTTCTCGTCGGTCGTCGTTCAACACTACAATGGCTCCTCCTCCCAACGCCAGCCTGCCTCTGCAGGAGAGGCTTTTGCAGCTGGCCAAAACGTTGCAGTGTACGTCGCCCCATCTTGCCGTGGCGTCGTGTCCCGGATGAAGCTGCAGCAAGCACCCCGAAAACCCTCCAAGCCGTCCAAGGAATGAACTGGCTGAGAAGGCCTGGAATTTATGCTGACCTCTTTTTCTCTTCTTTTTTTCTTGCATCTAGTCGCTTGGTTTGTTGGGTATGTTTTTTTTTTTTACTCTTCGGTCGACGCCCCCTCCCTTCACCGACTTAACCCCCGCTCCAGCTTGGAGCTATTTGGCGTCTCGCTCGGATCGACGAGCGCGTTGAAGGACGTACATCTGGTCATCGTGGAACATGATTTCTTTTTAGTCTCCTATTGCTGAGCCTCGGGCATCATTGAGCACCACGCAAGAAGCTTGTTCTTTGACACCCCGCGGCCCACAACATGACTGGTCTGGCACACGCCCCGTACACAGCAACGGCTAATCTCTTTCTATCCTCTTAGGCACATGACGCTCATTCTCACCACCATCCGATACACCTTTTCCTGGCTGCGCATGAACTACTATGGCGGCATGGCTAAATTCTCCTATCGCACCTCCTTCCTGGCCGCCGCCGTTACATATAGCATCGTTGTCTACAAGACGCAGCGAGCTCGGGCCAAGACGGGCAACAAGATGCCCGGTGGCGTCGTTGGTCTGCTTACTGACGAGAACGTACAGTATTTGCGTAAGTCACGCTCTTCCAGCGCACGGCAACGGTCTCTCCTCCCCAGACTGCTTCGATCCTGCCGACCATGTCTGCTTTTTGTCTTTGTTACATATCCGGCTGACCGACCCCTTCTCGTCAGTCATGGCTCTTGTCTGGCTCTTCAGCCCGCAGTACCCTCTTGCGCTCCTTCCTTATTGCGTCTACTCAATCTTCCACGTGGCAACCTACACTCGCGCCAACGTGATTCCCGTGATCCAGCCACCCCCGCCTGTCGTCGACGGTGCTTCGCCCACACGTGCGAGCAACCCCTTGGCCGATAGAATTGGTGCCTTTGTCAAGCAGTACTACGATGCGTCCATGTCCATCGTGGCTGGTCTGGAGATGCTCCTGTGGTTCCGCATTCTGCTGTCCGCCATCCTCTTCCAGCGCCGCTCGTGGATTCTGTTGGCACTCTATACTGCCTTCTTTCGTGCCCGATTCTCGCAGAGCAGCCATGTGCAGGCGGCCGTTTCACAGCTGGGCGTCCGAGTCGACTCGCTTGTCAGCGCACAGGGCACTCCCCCTGCCGCCCGACAAGTGTGGGACACTGTCAAGAACGCCAGCCGTCAGTTCCACGATGCCACTGACGTCGGCAAGTACGTCGGCGGCCCTGGACCCGCCAAGAAGACGTCGTAAAAACCTTGAAGCGACTGAACAAAAAGCCTCGGGGCATCAACAAGTCGAGATGTTGGACCAGAGTACGATCGAATTGGCTGCTTCATTTAGGAGCTGGAGCGGTCGTCGAAAGCGCCCCCGAGGTTTCGTCGAGAATCGCGCATATCGATGTACTTGGGCGCGATTTAGGGCACAAAGTGGACTATAAAGCAATGTGCTTGCTTTCATGGCTGACGTTGTCGAACAAATCGAAACATTGGATCAAAACAAAAGGCGGGATGATTGATTCTGTCGTGGCAGTCCAAAGCTGTCAGCAAGATGGATAGGAGGGGAGAAGCTGGTTGAGGCGTGGATGGGACGGGTGCTAGTTGGCAGGTCAGATGAAGAGGGAAGCGTTTACTATTGTTATGATGCATGGACAGTGTAAATGACTAGGAGTGTTTTTTTTTTGCAGCAGCAGCAGCAGTAGCAGTAGCAGTAGCAGTATGATGAGATCAATTGGAGAAAGACTGAAGATTGGACAGTGTTAATGACTAGGAGACGTGTTTTTTTATAGCAGCAGCAGCAGCAGCAGTACGATGAGATCAATTGGAGAAAGACTGAAAGATTGGACAGTGTTTGTTTTGTTTGTATTGATGCGAACGGTCTGGGCAGTCAGTCTATCGTTGCTTGGCAATAGGCTGCATGATCATGTTGTATTTCACTATGGATGTTGCAAGGTATTATAACACTAGCATTTATTACAAAATGTATTTGTTCGTCTCTGACGGAGCGATGACCAGGAATCGGCGTGGCACGCGGAGATGGGCAATGACATGTGCTTGTGTATGTCTGCATGTGTCTTGCGTGATTCATGGTGCGCACGCGACGACGCCGCAGGCGAAACGCGGGCGTGCTTGGCGACGGCAGTCGTGGCAGTCGTGGCTGCCAATCCAATCTTCCGCTGGCGGCGGTGGAGTCGAGGCTCGGGGTGATGACGTCTTGTGTCCTGACACCTGCCTGGCGAGTGCATTGACCTGACGGAACCAGGTGGGGCCCGCCCGGTGACCACCACATGCCACATGCAGACTGCAGACTGCAGACTGCAGATTTCCCCTCTCCCCTCTCCCCTCGTGTCGATTCGATGCCCTCCTATGGCATGTCGTCATTGTCGCTGGCGGAACAAAGAAACTGACCGGATTCGGAATAGACCGCACACGACGACGACCCAGATGCGACGTCGCTCCCAACTCATGCTTCGCCCGGCATTGGACTGTATTTGTACAGCTCTCCCTCTGGCATCAAACGACTTCCTGAATCCTCCAGACGTCAACTCGGCGACCTCGTCTCCCGCCGCCCGCGGCATCCACCGCAGATACATTTGAGATTTCGGCCCGGGCGGTTTCCAGTCGTCATTTCTTGATTCGCGTCGTGCATGAATTATTCGTACTATACTTTACACTGCCTGCCCTACCTACACTGCACTATAGTATAGTATACCCTATTACTGTTATACTTGGCTGTACGCGTCATTCTGCACCCTATTCTGCACTCCTTCATCGCCTCTCTCCCATTCACCCATCGTATTCTTCATTTACGTTTTCGTCCGGGGCCATGGCCTCCTTGTTGCGACAGATTGTCGCCAGCCCGAGGACGAGACATCCCGAGGCGGGGCTGGATTTGTGCTACGTGACGGATTTTATCATAGCTACGTATGTTCTTTTTTTAAGCCTACCTATATTTATTATTGGTTTTTTTTTTTAAAAAAAAAATCCATCCGTTCGTTTACACGTGTTTTTTATATACTTCTTTGCTTCAATGGTTCTTTTCTATATATATATAGAGAATTATAATATTCTTTCATCATTCATTATCCCTTTATCATGTCTCCTTTCTCCCTTTCTTGGATGTTTGTTTCTTATCCTTTCAGTATATTTTATTATATCTATACTTCATCCAATCCTCCTCATCTCTTACTCTTTCGCCTTTTGTAAAATTGTTCCTACAGTCGCCGTATCAGTCTTCTACTCGCCTTCCTCTCACTATTGTTCACTGTTTCATCATCTGACTCTCCACAGCTCGGGTCCCTCACAGACATACCCCCAGCTTGCATACCGCAACCCCTTGGACCAACTCGTCACCTTTCTGGACGCCAAACACACCGACAACTGGGCCATTTGGGAGTTTCGCGCCGAGGGCACGGGATATCCTGATGAAGCCGTCTACGGCAGGGTGCGGCACTATCCCTGGCCTGATCACCATCCACCCCCCTTCAGACTGGTGCCCATGATCATGGCCAGCATGCGGAACTGGTTGCACGGCGGCGATTTACTGGATTCCAATCACACGCCGAAAGACCCTCATTCGCACGAGAAGCTTGATTCGTCGACACCGCCCTCCGAAGCTGCCAGAAGCAGTGCCACGACCCGAGACGAAAAGCGCGTCGTGGTGGTGCATTGCAAGGCCGGCAAGGGCCGTTCCGGCACCATGGCCACGAGCTACCTCGTCTCCGAAGAGGGCTGGACGGTCGAAGATGCCCTCGACCGATTCACGTCGCGTCGCATGCGGCCTCAATTCGGAGCCGGCGTCTCTATCCCCTCGCAGCTGCGGTGGGTCAGCTACGTGGATCGATGGACCAAACACGGGAAACAATACCTCGACAGGCCGATTGAGATTGTAGAGATACATGTCTGGGGATTGCGTAACGGAGTCAAGGTCGACGTGCAAGGGTTTGCCGAGGAAGGAAAGAAGATCAAGGTGCTGCACACGTTTTCCAAAAAGGAGAGGCATGTGGTGCAGGGTGGTATGCCAAAGGAGACTAGCATAGGGGACCTGCTATGGGATCTGGCTGGATATGGATTGTCGGCCACGGGCTCCGCGAACAAGGGCCCCAAGGAGGCCGACATGGCGGACGCTTCAAACCTCGAGGAAGACGAGAACGGGGCGGCGGCGGCAGCACCAGCGTCGAAGCTTGTGTCGGAGCCGCAGGCATCTCGCGCGGAGAAGAAGCGCCATGCGCTCATCCGCAAGGGAACAGGACTCATACAAAAGGTTTCGGCCAACGGGTTAGATGCCGTTGAGAAGGCCAGGTCCAAGACAAGCAGCAGCTCCAGCGCCACAACGACGAGTACCATGACGACTCAACAAGAAGACCAGCACCAACCGACAGAACCGAGGGCGTCGCCCTCGCCATCGCCATCACACGATGACCCCGAGCCCGGCGGTCTAGCCGTGATCCTCAAACCCCTCGAGCCGATCCGCGTGCCGACAAGCGACGTCAACATCGGCGTGGAACGTCGCAACAAGACACACAAGAGTCTCAGCAGCTTCGCCATGGTCTCGGCCGTAGCGCACGTGTGGTTCAACGCCTTCTTCGAGGGCCAGGGTCCCGAACAGGGCGGACGGCCGTGCGAGAGCGGCATCTTCAGCATCGAATGGGACGCCATGGACGGCATCAAGGGGTCCAGCAGGAAAGGGTCCCGCGCCCTGGACCGCATGAGCGTCGTGTGGCGCGCCGCCGACCACACCGGGAGCACAAGTGCGGGCGAGATGATTCTGGAGCCTGCCGAGGGGGAACCGGTACCTCAGGTCGCGGCCGCGGACTGGAAGGGCGTGGAGTCGCACGAGAGGCAGCTGGGGCTGACGGTGCGGACGGACAGCAGCAAGGATGTCAGCTCGGCGAGCAGTCTGAGTGGTGCGGACGGCGTCGTCAACGATGGCAATGCCCCTGACGATGAGGTTATGGAGCGTGTGAAGGCGGGTGGGCCTACGGGCGAGGCCTTGGCCGAACGGGACAAGAAGGAAGTCTTGGCCGAACGGGACAAGAAGGATGGTCTATAAGCCTGTTTTTTTTTTTTTTTTTTTTTTTTTTTTTTTTTTTTTTTCGTTTTTTGTTTTATCCTATATTCGCTCTTGTCTTAGCAGTGTCGGGCGTGCACTTGACTTGATAGTTTTTATTCTACCTTTTGTTTTCGAATGAAATCAGTATTTTTACTTTATTCTTCCATGTAGATATGTATTCTCTTTATCCTCGATTAGAAGAATATTCTCTTTATTGTAAATTAGATGAATATTCTTATTCTCGATTAGAAGAATATTCTCTTTATTGTAAATTAGATGAATATTCTTATCCTCGATTAGAAGAATATTCTTTTTATTCTTAAATTAGATGAATATTCTCTTTATTCTTAAATTAGATGAATATTCTCTTTATTCTTAAATTAGAAATGTTCTCCCTATCCTCGAATTAGATGAATATTCTCTTTATCCTTGAATTACATGAATACTCCCATCCTCGATTAGAAGATGGGAGTATTCATAGAGAATTTCGTTCCATCATCGTATCGCATTAATAGGGAATATTCTCTTTATTATAAATTAGATGAATATTCTTATCCTTAAACAGATAATCATTCCTCTCATCCTTACACAACATTCCCTCCATTCTGATCAGAAAAATCGTCAAAGTCAATGGTATCGTCCTCGCCCCCTATGTCGATCCCCGCGATATGATCCGTAGGGCGCTCCTCCCCGGCGGTGTTGATGATCTCCTCGATCTCGGTAACCTCCTCTGTAGCCACCACCGCCCCCTCTGCCTCTCCCACCACCGCCGCCCCCGTCTTTGTCTCCCTCAGACGGCACAGGCTCCTCCACCTCCACCTCGTGCTCCTCGTACTCCTCTCGGAAGTACCGACCGACGGTATCCTGCTCCCCGTTCGCCGCCTCCGGGTCAAACACAAAGCGCATCGTACCGCCCTGGCCCCGCGCCGTTCTCCGAATCAAGGCATCCGCCGGCCACGGGTTCGAGGATGTCATGGTGGGATCCGTGGCCGACGCCGTCGTCGACGACAGAGGGTGCGCATCCTCGACTTCGCATCTGTGGCAGTGGTGCAGATGCCGGGGCTTGGCGGTACTGTCGAGCTCGGTGTTCAGGCTAATCTTGATTTCCATAAACCTGTTGTGGTCGAAGAGGGCTCCGATGCGCGTCGCCTTGTGGTGCAGCACGTACAGTTCCAGCAGGTCGAGCATGGTCTCCATGACTGCGTCCCGACTGGTGCTCGAGTGCGAAGCGCCCCGTGATGAGCATGCGGATGAGAAGCGCGAGGCAGCAAACTCACGCACCCGCTCGACATGCTCGCGACGCACCCGCGCCGTGAGCTCCACCACGGCCATGACCATGGAGAACGTCGTCCGCTTGATCGGCACAAACGTCTTGTACATATCAATACACATGGCATAGGCCGTGGTGAAGAAATCATACGAGTTGGCCGACGACTTGCCCAGCACGCGTCGCACCACCTTGACGAGCAGCTTCTGCGGGTACCGCGTGCGAAAGTCAAAGCCCACCGTCTCGAGAATCAGACGCTCCAGCCCAATCATGCTCTTGCCTGACGCGTCGAAGAATTTATCGTCGGGCGGAATCGTCTTGTCCGGGTTCTTGACCATGTAGGCCGCGACGAGGATGTCGCGTGATTTCTTGATGGTGTCTTCCACCTTGCAGGCCACGAAGAGGGAGGCCAGAGCGGCATCTTGGTAGTTGTATTCTGCGTCGCGGAAGTTGAGACGGAATTTGTGGAAGTAGGTACATGCTGTGTCGAAAGTTCGAACCGGTCTTTTGGAGAAAGAAATGAGAAGACGGAGGTTAGAAGGCAGTCTTGTCTGTGTATGTGTGTTTAATTGTTTGTTTGTTTCTTTATGCTGGGAGGTTCATCTTAATGACGGGCTAAACGAAAAGTTTAGTTTTAGGAGAGAATGGGAGAAAAAGAAAAGCAGTTTGATTTCAAAAGGACGACGCAAAGGCAAGGGCAAAAAAAAAACAAAAAAAAACATACAGCTGTAAGTGCTCTCGCACATTATCAATGAGCTGCACGCCTTGCAGACGGTAATTTTCCTCTCGAGCCGGATCACAGCCATTGTCTTTGAGCATGCGCAGGATCTTGATCTCGGAGCTGTACTGATTGGAACTGGAGATGAAGCCCGGGTGAGGGCCGATTCGCGCTGCTGGCGCGGTGACGCCATTTGCCGCGGATGACATGGCGGCCTTTGTTGGGCCTGCCATGATGTGTTTCGGCTCGGTCGATCGGACGGGAAGACGGGGAAAAGCAGGGTGCTTCGTCGATGGTAGCTGAGGTGAGGATTTGAATCGTGCAGTCGAACGGGGATTGCGAGTTCAAGAATGGCGCTGCAGAGTCGACGACGGGTCCGGGTGGGGCCCATCCTGCATATTCCTACCGGGTAGATGGTGTCGACGCTGCGACCGAATCTGGCTTAGCGTCATCCGATCACGCGTTGCCGTATATCTACGAATACAGTCAGGCGGGAGGACATGACGGTCAACTTGCCAACGTCAAGACCAGAACTGTGTCCGAGGCATCACCACATCACCATACACATCAAGAGTGAGGAGACCATTGGTTCCATCCCCTCATATGCAAGTTTCTTATGTTATTTTTCCTATGACAACTCCTCATTCTGCTATGATCTTTTAAAAGTCCAGCCATGACCTCCTCAGTCCTCCATTGGATGGATAACGTTGTCTCGACCGCCCTCCCCTCTCCCTGAGAACCGCGGAATTCATACAAGTTGCTGGGCAAGCTCACCTATATCCCGCACACACCTCCTGGTAGACATTTCTCTCCAGACTAACGGCATCCGTAGGCACCAGTCCGCGCCACGTAGCATCCGAGTACGTCCACCGCGGGTCGTTCAGGTCCGTCTTCCACGTCCAGAACACCCAGCCGTTCATGCCGGGCTTCTCATACAGCTGCTGCTGCGCGGTGAAGAATTTGCGAAAGAAAGTCGCATCGTTGAAGCCGACATCCGACGTCATGCTCCATTCACCCGTCACGGTAAACGTTTGCCCGTCGACGATGCGGCTATCGGAGCAGGCACTGTGCATGAGCTTCGCCTGGTTGCCTCGGTCACTGCCGCCGAGGGCAAAGCCAATGTAGTTGTGGTCGTCGAAGGCGGCGCGCGCCTCATTGGCGACGGCTGCATTGGCGCGTGGATTGCCGGCGGCCCATTTCTCGGACACGAACTGCACGTGCAGCCTATGTTCGTCGCGGATTCCGAGCGTGGCCTCTGCATCGCGGACGGCCCTGAGAGCGGCTGGGTAGAATTTCTCGACGAGGCCGGGGACTTGGCCCGGCGCGGGATACCGGCGACCCGGGTCCTGGGCCGAGACGGGCTCGTTGAGCACCTCGATCATGCCGACGCTCGCGTAGGCCGGCTTGGTGTGGATGCGTCGCGTCATCCAGGCCAGCCACTTCTCGGCGCGGCCAAAGTTGTAGTCGTTGAAGAAGCCCGCCGGCCTATTGTTCTGGCCGGTAAAGACATCCTCCTGCTGGCCACCGGGCGCGCCATGCAGGTCGATGATGACATAGATGCCCAGCTCAGACGCCTTGTTGACCACGGCATCGAGGTAGGGCAGCATGCGGTTGCCGTCGGCAAAGGGCTCGCTGGCCTTGTCGACGATGTCCGTGTAGGACCAGTAGCCGATGGGGATGCGGATCGTGTTGAGCCCGACATCGTGCACCGACTGCACCGTTTCGGGAGTGATCCACGTCTTCCAATGCCTCTCGAACATGTCGTTGCCGGCCGCACGTTTGTTGCCGCCATAGTTCCTGAGCATGCAGTCGAACTCTGACGCCGCGCCGCCGCAGCCCATGACCTTGTTCCACTCGTTGCTCATCATCCAGGGTTCGCAGATGAGCCAGCCTGGGGGTGTTAGCCTGGGAAGTTGACGCACGCATATGTATTTATGTATATAATTGATCCTCACACTGGCGATCTGGCTCCTTTACAAACCGGCCAAGCGGCACTGCAAGGAATGTCTGGTTTCTTACCGCCAAAGTTGACGCCCCGGATCTTGTTGATACCCCTGGCCAGCGACGGCTCAAAACGCTTGCCCAGCTGCTCGAACCGAGCCGTCTGGTTAAACGCCGCCAGATTGCGCTCGTGAGGAAGCCAGGCCGAGACGGCGCTCGCGAGCAGCGTGGGGACAAGAACAGAGTAATGCATTTTCTTGCTTTATCTCTCGCCGTGGGCGCTATCTCTAAGGAGATGGTATCATGCGACGTGCGGCGCTTAATGAAGGAGAAAAAGTTCAACCCTTTTCAGCATGCCAAGACCGGTTTGACATGTTGCCATCTTGGATAGCCTCTGACGAGTAGCGTCTGTGTATTTATAACAAAGAGAAAAAACAAGAGAAAAAAACGTCAGGTAAACGGGAAGACCTCTCTGGTAAAATTGGATTATTTCTCCTGCACACGAAGCTGCAAGTAAGCAAATCACGTAAGACCTAAAAAAAAAATGTCTGGCAACGCGATCGGCCATCATTGTCAACTATGGGACCTTGGTTCCTAAGGAGGAGCTACTTCTTACTTGTACTTCTGCATGTCAGCCTTGGCTGCTATGGTAGCAATGCAAGGGTCTCAGTCTGGATTTCTTTTGTTTCAAAATCAATAATCTTACCAGATCCCGACTCAGACCCCAGACCCAACCGGCAAACCCCCACAAGCCAGGACCGATGAATTGTCAACTTGTGTGGCGCAGTTGGTCATGGTGAGTACAGATGTCTTCCCTGGTTGCTTCGCGCTGACGAGCTCAAGATGAACAAGACAAGGTTTTTGCACAGCATGTACATGTTCAGTATGAGTATATTCGTAAAACGTATGCGTACATCTCTTGTCAGTCTTGTCTTGCCGCCATTCATGTCCTCCCCGCCGATTCTCTCCCGTCTCCACAACTGCAACACAACCCCTTCTCGATGTCTGTCTCGGAGGGAGGAAAGAAACACCGCCCCGAATTCGCCGACGGCTCACCCAAACGGGTTTCCGTTGAAGCCTACTAGATTGGCGGTTCCGCCGGGCACATTTCGAATGGCATTGCGGGTGGCAAGTCGCTGGATGCGTTTGCAGAGTGCCTCGGCGCCGGGGAAGCCCTCCAGGCCGGCGAGGTAGGCGGCCAGACCGACGACGTGGGGTGTTGCCATGGAGGTGCCGGAGATGGTGTTCTGGGAGGGGGTGAGTATATATAGAATAAGAGAAGGAAAGAAGAGAAAAGAAGAGAAAAAGGGCCAAGACAGAAAACGTTCTTACCGTCCTCCCTCCAGGCCACGTCGACAAAATCCCACTCCCCGGCGCCAAAATATCCACCAGTCTACCGAAATTTGAAAACGAAGACAACGCGTCCGCGCTGTCCGTCGCGCCGACCGTACAAACGGTGGGCTCCGATGCGGGCGAGAATCCAGCGGCGTCCATGTGAGAGTTTCCCGCGGCGACGGCCAGAAACACACCTTGGCGAATCATTTGCGCGGCCGCATCGTTGAGCGCCTGCGAGAAGCCACCCCCGAGACTCATGTTGGCGAGGGCACCCTTGGCACACTCTCTCCGCTGCCGCGAGTCCTGCACGGCAAAGTCCATGCCTGCGACAATGTCGGAGCCGCTGCCGGAGCCCTCATCGCTGAGGACCTTGATGCCGAGGAGATGGGTTTTTTTGGCGACGCCGTAGCTGCGGCTGCCGATGGTGCCGGCGACGTGTGTGCCGTGGCCGTGGCCGTCGGCGTTTTGGCCGTCGACAAAGGACCGGATGAATTGGGCGCGGCCTTCAAAGTCCTGAGCGGGAAGGGGTTAGTCCCGGTCTTTGTGTTGGTCGGGGGTGTTGGTCAGGGGAGAAAGGGGGAATGGAAGGGGAGGAGGCGAGTCGTACCGGATGCGAGTCATCGACTCCCGTGTCAATGATATAAGAACATGTTCCTCTGCCAGCACTGTCGTCGTAGACATAACCGCTTCCTTTCCCGCGGTGGTGCGAAAGGCGGCTCAGGCCCCACGGCGCACCCTTTTGCTCGACAAATTTTTTGATGGAGAAGACGGCATCCTTTTCGATATATTCGACCTATGGCGTGGGGAATTCAAGGAAGAGGTCGTCAGTAAGCCATGATCCGTGTTGTGAACATTATCCTTGTTGTTTCCTTTTTCCCTGTCCTCGAATAGGTAGGAAAAGGGGGGGGGTGGGGGGGGGGATCTTTTATCAAACCGTGATATGATGCTCACATCAGGATGTTCACGGAGCCTCTGGACGGTGCTCTCGTTCAGGGTCCCCGCAAAGCCATGGAAAACATTCTCGTACACCCTGTCGGCGCCGGCACTGAGCGTCTGGAGCGTGGCGTCCATCGAGGCCGTGGAGGCCGTGGAGAAGGTCGTTTTGTACTTGACGATGTATTTGTCTTGGATGATCTGCCCGCGGGGAATGAGGAGGGGCGCTGCTGTTGCGTGTGCTTCTGAGCGCTCTGGCTGGGCAGGGGCTGCGAGCGCGAGAGGCAGGATCGGGAGGAACAGAAGAGTAGAATGCATGGTGTTTTGGTCTTTCGGAAGCCCGCTTTTCTTCTTCTTGTGGATTTCCCTTTCTTAGAAGATTCTTTACCTTTTTCTTTTTCTTTTTGTTTTTCAACTTATAAAAAAAACGTGTCAAGAAGATGAGACGTCGTGTCTCCTTTCTTATACATAAACCGTCGTCTTCATCATGACAATTCCACCAAGGACATGGATGGTCCCGTGAGGTCTTGCAACTATAGATTTTTTTTTTTATTTTTCTTACAAGATTGCGCTATTCTAGTGCAAATTATTATACCTTCCAATAGAGGGAACTAAAAGGTCAAGTGGGAAAGCTCCCCATTGAAGAAGTAATCACTACATCCTGTGGGCTGCTTCGTCCAGGGAGGGAGGGGGGGGAGCGATATCAACAATCATGTTTTGATTCCCACATCTCATGTCCGTCCATGGTGCCATGAAAGCGTTTCCATCCGTGGTGAAGAAGTGATAGGATCCCTATCCGTGGTGAAGAAATGATAGAGAGAAGGGGGAAAAGAAAATACACGTCACGACCCCTTCTGAAAGTAAAGAAGTGGAAGGTCCCATTCTTTTTTTTTTTTTTTTTTTTTTTTTTTTTTTTTTTTGTTTTTTTTTTGCGGCCGAAGACGATAAAGTGAGAAGAAGAAGAAGAAGAAGAAGATGGTGATGGAATGGTAATGGACGGGAAGAGGAGGGAGCAAAGTCAGCGGTATGATTACCACCCTGGCATGCACGGGCAAGGGGCGTCGATGGGGAAAATCCCCAGACACGACACGGGCGCGAACACGCTGGCTGGGACGCTGACACGCTACCCCAGAGTCGAGACGGTGTGTTGCACGCGAGATAAGAGTACTGAGCCGGCGGTGTTGAGCTGCGGATTGTGGTCGTGGTGGTGATGTACATGTGGTGGGAATACACGTTTCAGAGATGGACGGGTGACCTCTTGCCCAAGATGGAAGGTTCAAGCTTTCTTTTTTTTATTTCATTTGTTATTTCTTTTTTATTTGCATTTCTTTCTTTATTCCTCGTCCTTCTTACCAATCATGTGCTCCGGGTCGTCGTCGTCCCGATAAGAGGTCCAGCAAGATGGGAAATGTTCACTTCGCGGAGACGTAAATCGTGGCAGAATCCCAGCTGCCGCCCTCCCGCCGCCGTCGCCGCCGATAATATCCTGTCATGTGGCCGATGGCGGCATCGCCGGGCGCGGATTGCGTCAATTGTCGAGGGACCGGGGCTTCCAGTCGTGATGATTGCTCGGTTGCAATCTCGGAGCAAGCTCCTTGATGGGGAAGCTGCGTTGCCGTGGACTCGGTGGTGGTGGTGGCCAGACACGGTGCGGATGGACGACGACAAGATTAAAAAAAAAAAAATAAAAAAATAAAAAAAAATAAAAAAAAACTATCCAGCTCTTCATCCCGGGCACGTGGCTAGCGAGGCTGGTGATGTTTGAACTGATGGACAGACAGGTCGAGGTCATGTGATGGCGGCCGTGTTGCGTTGCGCAAGGACCGATGGATGCGCATTGTTAGGAAGCGGCAGAGTCTTGGAAGATGATGTATTAGAATTATCCTTGGTTCTTGCGTGGAAAGGAAAGACACAGCATGAAGTCGCGACGGTTTCATTCCATTTCCAACCGCCGTCGCTGCTTTGCTTTGCTTTGCTTCCTCGGTCTCATTTTCCCGCCCAAGCTGGCAGATTTTCTACTGACCGACGTTGCGTATGTGTCGTATGTCTTGTACCTCGGAGATGCCCTCAGAGATGCTTCCTAGGATCTGAATCATATATAGATTCAGAACAACGCACTCGCCTTTACCTCTATCGCGCCCGCATGTCTTGCTCCCAATGCTCCTGGTCATGGATTGCCCTCATACAATTATTACAAATGCGGCATCCTCGAGCAACCTCTACACTTGTATAGATACGAACATGAGACTTTCCGTGAGATTTCGCCATGGAACATATCGCGAGCCGGCGGTATTCCGCCCCCCGCTCTTTATACTGGGGCTTGACATGTCGAAGCAGCAAGAGGAAGAGACGAACTGCTGCAACGTAGATGGCGGCGGCAGTTTTATTTGTAGGCTTTTTTCTTTCCTTTTTTTTCGT
Source organism: Claviceps maximensis (assembly GCA_018360255.1). Taxonomy (NCBI): domain Eukaryota; kingdom Fungi; phylum Ascomycota; class Sordariomycetes; order Hypocreales; family Clavicipitaceae; genus Claviceps; species Claviceps maximensis. The sequence goes on from SRPZ01000207.1 coordinate 20,174, forward strand.
ATTTTTTTCGTATTTTCTTCTTTTTTTTCCCTTTTTATTCTTCAACCCTCTATAACATGACGTCTCCGGTCTCAATCTCATCTCACCTCATCCCAACCCAACCCATCAGTCCAAGTCCATACCAGGACGAAGCCCACATGCGCATCAACACTAATTGATGGAGCCGGAAAGAGCCGGATGGGTCCAGCCGGATGGTGCGGAGATGGATTTGGTGCCACGCAGATATTAAGCCGGCGACACTTTTCACCTTGACGGTTGAACCCCAGCAGGTGGTCGTTTCAAAAAGAAGACGGGGGGGGGGATAAGCAGCAACCAAATAAAAGCGAGAAAGAGAAACTTCTGCTCGCTCAAGCTAAACACCACACACGAGTTCCCCCCCGTCCCCTCAATCGCCCGCACCATGTCAGGCAAACAACCAAGCAGCATCATGGAAACGCCATCTCGTCCGGAAGACGACACCGAGGCGCATCATGTCCATCAAAACACCCCCGACGACAACGACCCGGCAGCAAACGCAGCCCTCACGCGCAGACAAGACGTCCGCATCATCCCCCTCGCCGCCACAATAACCCTCCTCTGCTTCCTAGACCGAGCCAACATGGGCAACGCCAAGGTCCTCAACGCCACGACGCACGACGACTTGCTCTCCCAGACGGGCATGACCGACTACCAGTACACCGTCGCGCTCATGGTGTTCCTCGTCGCCTACGCCGTCTTCGAGGTGCCGTCGAATTATCTGATCAAGAAGACGCGGCCGAGCCGGTGGATCGCCTTTCTGATGCTGGCCTGGGGCTGCTGCACCATGGGTCTGGCCGGCGTGGATGGCTTTGCTTCTGTGACGGCGGTGCGGTTTCTGCTTGGTGTTTTTGAGGCTGGTGGGTGATTTATCCCCCCTCCCCCCCCTCTCTCTCTATATATATATGCATATATATATATATATATTAAAAAAAAAACTCACATCACAGGCCTCTTCCCCGGCCTCGTCTACTACCTCACATTCTGGTACCGCCCCGAAGAACGATCGATCCGCGTGGCCATCATCCTCGCCTCGGCCACCCTCGCCGGCGCCTTTGGCGGCGCCATCGCCTTCGCCGTCGGACACATGAACCAGACGCGCGGCCTGCCGGCCTGGCGATGGCTCTTCCTCCTCGAGGGTCTCCCCTCCGTCCTGTCCTCCGTCCTCGTCTGGTTCCTGCTGCCCGACTATCCCGAGACGGCATCCTGGCTGTCCGACGACGAGAAGCGGCTCGCCGTCGCCCGTCTCGCCCGCCAGGGCTCTCACGGCCAGGGCAAGTCTCTGACGTGGGCCGAGGCAAAGTCGACGCTTCTCGAATGGCGTTTGTGGGCGCATTATCTGGTGATGCTTTTTTTTTTTTCTTCCTTTTTTTGCGCCCTCATTTTCTTCTTTACTTCTCTTTTTTTTTTCATCTTAATTTCTTCTTTTTCACCTCTTGACATCTACCCAGCTATATACTGACCCCCTCCAGATCTACTTTGGCATCTCCCCCCCCTTCTCCAGCCTATCTCTCTTCACGCCGTCCATCACCGCCGGCCTAGGCGTACGTCCCCCCACCCCCCCCCCCCCCCCTTTAGATCCTCTGCCCGATTCTGTCACCTCGCTCACAATAAAAACAGTACGAGAACCTCCTCGCTCAGCTCATGACCGTCCCGCCCTACGCGGTAGCATACGTCGTGACTCTAATCGTCTCCTGGTCCGCGGACCGCCACAACGCGTGAGTTTCTCGCAGAGGGATACAAAAAGCAGGAAAAATAAGAGTGGCTGGCGCAAAACTCACATGCCGCAGACGAGCCCTGCACTCGGCCCTCCTCTCCGCCATGGGAGCAGCAGGCTTCATGGCCAGCGCCGTCCTGCCTCCGCATTACTACGCTGTACGTCCCCTCGCGGCCATATCCATCCGTGTCCGAAATCCGAACATCGACTGACGCCTACCACCAGCAACGCTACGGCTGTCTCATCCTCGCCGCCTCGGGCTCCTTCGCCTGCATCCCGCCTCTCCTCGGCTGGCTGTCGTCGAACGTGCACAGCACGGCGGCCATAGGCCTGGCCATCGCGCTCAACGTCTCCATGGGCGCGCCGGGTCAGATCGTCGGCGTCTGGATCTACAAGCCCACCGAGGCCAAGGATGGCTATCCCACGGGTCATTGGGTCAATGCGGGTCTTTTGCTGTCCGTCAGTCTGGGCTGCGTGCTCATGCATGGTTATTATGCGCGGCGGAACAGGGCGGCGGGGCGGTTGACTGGCGGTGTGTCTTTTCCGAGTATCGAGGGGCCTTTCAAGTATTGAAAAGCGTTGGGAATGGCAAAATGTGTTGTTTTTTTTTGTCTTTTTTTTTTCTTCTTTTCTTACTTTTTTTTATATTCTTTCTTCTTCTTCTTTCTTTTTTTCTTTCTTTTTTTCTTTCTTTTTTTCTTTCTTTTTTTCTTTCTTTTTTTCTTTCTTTTTTTCTTTCTTTTTTTTTGAGTTCTTTTCTTTTCTATTTTATTCTACTTCAGATATCCTCTTCATGCCCCCCCGGCAACTGGGCTCAACGGTCCCACCATACCCAAGTCAGACATGGGCCCTCGTGACCCCAGATCTCTTTCTTAGCTCGGACTGGCGGCTCCGCCCGGGCCGCACGGGCCGCGCGGAGACCCGCCGCCGTGTGGTGCCAGTGGTGTCATGGTGACATCGTGTCATGGTGACATGGCGTCTGGCGTCCGCCCGGTCGCGCCACGCAAAGCTCGCCCGTCCGGGCACTGAGACCCGGTCTCGGAGTCTAGAGCACTGGGGGGCACGGGCGCGAGCGCGGGCGCGGGCGCAGGTGCTGACGGGGACGCGGGATGCGGGATGCGGGATGCGGGACTGATAGATAGGTCCGGTTTATAGGCCCGGGTTCGAGGGTCGACACCTCGTTTTACTCGCTTGATAGGTTCTTGTGTATTTCAAGTGCAATGACATCAATGGCATGATCATCAAAAGTACCAACTCGGGCATAAATCACCCGTCGCAGTAGCTACATGTACCTACTTGGCCATGCTGCTCACATTTATCCCATCCAGGATATCCAGCGCCCAGCCCACCCGCGCCGTCACGTCCTTGATCCTCTCCTGGTTATTCCTATCAAACATGCCGTAGTGTTCCGCATCGACGTCAATCACGGCCCTGAAGAAATCCGCGTACCGGCCCTCCCAGCCCAGTAGTCTCTCGGCGCGGTCCAGGTCGACCAGGCACGGGACGCCGTCAGGACTCTCGGGCTTTGTTTTGGTGGCTTTGGTGCACCTGATCAGGACGGCGGGCGGCGGCAATCCGGGCGCGGGAGGCGTGTCAGATTTGTCTTTGTCTTCGGCGTCTGCCTGTGCCTCTGCCTTGGCCGCCTCTGCCTTGGCCCCCTCTGCCTCCGCCGCCTCTTCCTGCGCCGGCTCTGGCTGTGCCTCGGTACACGTCTTGATCTGGATGATGCTCCAGGACTTGGCCCCCCCGGTGGCAGGCTTGAAGAGAACATCGGACTGGTTCAACTTGAACTCCCAGCCTCCAGGAGCCGTAAACTCACACGTCTGTTTCTGCGCGTCCTTGTTGCCAGCGCCGCTCCAGCGCGGCAGGTCCCAATTCTGCAACATCTTGTCGCAGCTGGCAAAGGCGGCCTGCACCAGGTCGGGCAAGTTGGTGAGCTGGGGTGAGGCGTAGGGCCGGGTGACTTTGCTGCGGGCGATGTGGTAGGGCGAGTCGATGAGGAGGAGGCCGGCGATGTGCAAGGGATATTCGTCTGGCTTGCGGGCGACGAGGTGGGCTATGGCGATGGAGAGCAAGCCACCGAGAGACCAGCCTATGCATGGGTGTGAGCAGAAAAGAGGGCAGGAGAGATGGGTAACGACGAGAAAAGACAGGCGTGCAAGAGAATCACAACAACAACAGCAGCAGCAGCAGCAGCAGCAGCAAGACGGACGGCATATGATCAAACAAGAACATCAAAACATCAAAAACATCATGACTCACCCCCCAACATAATCCCCCCCTGAATCCCCTCCGTCACCATGGCGTCCAGATAAGTGGTCGCCATCTCATCCAGGCCACCCTCCCACAACCCCCCTTCAAAGTACTGAGTGTTGTGCACAGCCCAGACATCTCGATCCAGGTTCCCGAGCAGAAAGTAGCTAAACGTTGTGCCGCCGCCATCGTGGATCAGGACCAGCGGCGGCGGGCGGTCTCGAGCACTGGCCGCGGCTCTGGCGGGAGGGATGGTTTGGATTTGGGTGGGGTTTGGGCCGCCGGGGTACATTCTTGATTGAACGGCGGTTTGGGTGCTTGAGTGCTCGCGTGGTTGGGTGTCCGAGGCGGATATGCGATGTTTGCAGAACTTTGACGAGGTCTGTGATGTGGAAGGAGAAGGAGAGGGAAGAGGGAAATGGGAGAAGGAAAAAGGAGAAGGAGAAGAAGATGGAGAAGAAGATGGAGAAGAAGATGGGGGATGGGGGATGGGGATAAAGATAAAGAAGGGGGCGAAGATGGAGATGGAGGCGGAGATGGAGATGGAGATGGAGAGAACTCGGAAGATGGGCGGGATGGGGTGAGGTGGCTGAGATGATGAGATGAGATGAGGGGCCGATGGAGAAACATGTAGAAACATGGGGGGCCCGTCGATGCTCCACTCCACGGCGGCTACGTGAGTCTAGAGGAAACTAGCAGCGCATATGATTGAACCTGTGCATTTCACTTTTGGCCCAATGGCCTAGACCGACTGACTGCAACAGGTTGTATGTGAATGAATCCCAGCTGCATTGGATTGCTGCCAGCTGCCGGCCGGCGCCCTACTCTGTCGGTTCGAAACCCCTGGAAAAAGAAAAAAAAAAAAAAACCCACAATGGACGATAACACCAACGCCAAGGCACCCTGCGGCTGACCACCTGCTGCAGCTGAAAAGCTGGAATCATTTCTGGGCTTGCCACAATCCGACTCACCTCCGATGCCCGCACATCATTCATCAGCACCGCATGCACCGCATATCCATTCAAGGTATTGTATGCAGGTATGCATCTTCACTTTTGGCCTGGCCCAATCATCTGAAGCGATTGCAACACTGTACCCACAGTACCAGGACAACCTGCCGCCACCACACCTTTGTTTGCGCAGTCGGCGCATCTGAAAAAGAAAAAAAAAAAGGAAAAAAAAAGGAAAAAGAAAAAAAAAAGGCGATAAAGACCCCCACATATGCAATTCGCAAGTCACCAGACTGACTGCACCGCATCGACGACGCCATCTGTCCCACCAGACCCACCGCACGGGACCTAATCCTCATGATACACAAAACTGCCGTCGATACGTTCCAACCATCGCTACATCGTATCTCCCATTCTCCGCAACATATGCATTGTGCATCGGGCTACAGTAAGGCTACACACTCGTCCGCCCTCATAGCCTCCGCAGCACATATCATCCGCATCCGCAGCATACAAGGACAATGCCTATCTAGACTAAATATAAGCCCAAGTAGGCAATATAAAGATGTCAAAACCCGGATCAAGGTCCTCAAAGACTGATACCAAATCGCTAGGAAACAGTTCCAATATGTTTGTTAAAAGGGCGGCTTAAAACCGTCCTAGAATGATACCAAATCGCTAGGAAACAGTTCCAATATGTTTGTTAAAAGGGCGGCTTAAAACCGTCCTAGAAAATCTCATAGCAGCCATGCCCAATAAGAACACCCAGCACCTACACCATACGCAATCTCAAGCCTCCGTAACACCTCAGGACGACACCAATCTAGACTAAATACAAGCCCAAGTGGGCGAAAAAGACGTCGACAAGCGGGTCGACATCCTCAGAGAGGAAATGAGATATCTTGAAACCGTCTTGGAAAACCTGATAGTGGCCATCACAACAGGATCCCTGTCCGATATTCCAATGTCACTCCTCCGCAATACCTAAAGACGACACCTTTCTAGACTACATATATGAAGACCACATAGAAGCTGAAGTAGCCATCAGCAAAAGGACCCCTGTCCTATATTCCAATGTCACTCCTCCGCAACACCTAAAGACGACACCTTTCTAGACTACATATATGAAGACCATATAGAAGCCGAAGTGGCCATCAGCAAAAGGACCCCTGTCCTATATTCCAATGTCACTCCTCCGCAACACCTAAAGACGACACCTTTCTAGACTACATATATGAAGACCATATAGAAGCCGAAGTGGGTGACATGGAGACACCGAGGATCGGATTGAGGCCCTTGAGGATTGACGTCCTTAGATCTAAGCGACTGTCGCGCTAAGGTCTAGCCCGACACGTTAGCCCGAGAATAACAGAGTCAAATGTTCGATTCGCAAAGGCAAATCTATATATCGCCGGAGATAATCAAAGACAACATCTACGACAGCTCACAACCGTCGTAGAGATCCTAACAGTAGTAATCAGTAGCAATTAGCGACATGAGCACGCACATTGTCCCCTGATTCCATTTCAGCGACCGAGTCCTCAGGTCCGCTCAGGTGTAGCCCGACACGGGCTCGCCAAGGCATTTATATATCGCCAGAGATAAAGGAAACATCACGGCCGTGAGCGTTAGAAAGGCCCGGTCTATCAGAGATGATGGTGGTGCTGGGGGAACCGACGCTGGGGCACAGTGTCATCTCTAGGGTTCAAGGGGTGAAAGCTTACTCACAAAGCTCCCCCATGAACGCGACTTAGACACAGCGTCCACCGCATACTTGAAACTCGAGCACACCCTCCCCATCGCGTCGGGTCTGCCCTGCAGTCTGAACGACCCGTCGGTGTATATCCAAGGCATTTATATATCGCCAGACATAAAGGAAACATCACGGCCGTGAGCGTTAGAAAGGCCCGGTCCGTTACCTTGCAGGTTTTAGCCGTGCTGCCAAGTTCATCAAGAACGTATATAGCGACGATGCCGACACCCCAGGCCTTCTGGGGTGAACCTTGGTGGACCGAGCTACCGACGTACCTCTGTGGTTAGTGGCGCGTACCCGCGACCAACTCCCAATCTCGTGAATATGTTCCCGGATAAAAGAATGGATATCAACCCTAAGGAGCCGTACCGGGAGGTTTAGCCGGATTATATATGTATATTACGGTACCTCCCTGCTTAGTGGCGCGTACCCGCGACTAACTTCCAACCTCATGAATATATTCCCGGACGATAGAATTAACCCCGAGGAGCCGTGCCAGGAGGTTCAGCCGGATAATACGTGTATATTACGGTACCTCCCTGCTTAGTGGCGCGTACCCGCGACCGAGTTCTAATCTCGTGAATATGTTCCCGGATAATAGAATGGATATTAACCCTAAGGAGCCGTACTAGGAGGTTGAGCTGGATAATATATGTGTATTATAGTACCTCCCTGCTTAGTAGCGCGCACCCACGACCGACTCCTAATCTCGTGAATAATATATTCCTAGATAATAAAATGGATATTAACCCCTAATATTGACCCCAAGCAGCCGTACCGGGAGTTTTAGCCGGATAATACGTCTATATTACGGTACCTCCCTGCTTAGTGGCGCGTACCCGCGACCGACTCCTAATCTCGTGAATATGTTCCCGGACGATAGAATGGATATCGACCCCGAGCAGCCGTACCGGGAGGTTCAGCCGGATGATACGTGTATATTACAAGGGCCCTCACACCCTCCGCAGCACCCAAGGACGCCTGTCTAGACTAAATACACGCTTCCACCACCCGAAGCAATTGCTCCCGCGACACCGTCCCAGAACACCGCTGCAGCAACATTGTCGCCAGACTCAGTTGCTGTTCCGTAGACAAGCCCGAAGACTTGCTGACGTTGGTCTTGTAGTATGACGTCGCAAAGTCCTCAAACGTTTCGAATCCAGTGTCGCGAACGTGTTGCATCGCCCTCTCTACCCTCTCCTCGGTTCTGCAACTTCCGTCATCCTTCCACAGCATCGACTCGGGGCCCGGAATGCCGGCATGACCCGATATCTGACCAAAGCTCATCTGTGCCATTGGCGATGGGCATGATCGCGTCCTGAGACCAAACGCGTCCGTCCTCCAGTCGTCGTCCCGGGAGCCGTCAAACGAAAAGTCCAAGTTCTGCCCATGTGCTGGTGCCAAGCCGCTCATAAATCCCAACTCGTCCCGGCTCATTGAACCCATCACTACATATATATGCCAGAATTAGTTGAAAAGCCCGTAGTCTTCCACTTTGCCAAGAGAAACACACGCACACATACCTTGGGGAAGTGAAGAGTTGGGTACCTGGCTCTGAACCCGCAAACAGTCAACCCCAAATCCTTGCGACACTTTGCACGACTTTTCAAACTCTGCTCGACCCGGTGGCGACAGTAAACCATTCGGCGCTTGTGGTGATGAATGAGAGTTTGGCGGGCTGTGTAGATATGGCCCATTGTGCGGGTAAAAGGTCGACTCCGGCTCACCGTCCATACTCCCTAGACTGTTCGTCAAGTTCGTATACAGATTCGCGTGGCCAGAACTGATCGCCTCGCTATTCGGCACATCACTTGTGCTGTGAGCAATTTGCTCCATTCTTTGCCTCTCATGACTGTCCAGTCGAGCTTGAAGCTCTCCAAGCCTTGCCTTCATGCGGTGACCTAGTCGACACTTTTCTATCAGTATTGGCGGATACGGAGTTGTTGATTTTGTCTCATGCCTCAAATGCAACACTAAAAAGACTGCCTAGTGCAAAATTGATAGACTTGACTCCGACTCACGATATGTTCTCTGAGCCACGCGATTTTGAATTCTCTTCTTTTCCTTAGGACACTTGACTCTCGTCCAGTCATCTTCTATGCTTAGCTCTTTGGGATTCGGAAGCGATGACGACGGTGTCGACATCTTGGAATGATGCCTGCGACCTCGGTTGCGATTGCAAGATCGGGGCACCACATCCCGAGTCAGAAATGGGAAGGAAGCATTTGGCGGTGGTGATGACATTGTAGTGGTCGTTATTGACCTCGGCGATACAGGGAAGCCGACTGTTGTGAACGTAACGGGGTCGCTGGGAGTGGCCATTGAGCTGACTGGATAGTTCCAGCAAGGTCCTGACTGTACGGTCATTGTGTCTTCTTGCACCCCTTTTCTTTGGTCGTTTTTTTTTCCTTTTTCTCACAGGATGTATCGCTACCGTTGTTTAAGATGATCGAGAACTTTCGACAAGCCAGAGGCAGGTAAGAGGCGGGTAAGAGGCTTGAAGATGACTAGGATGGCTGACTGTCAAACAACAGCCGCAGAGAAAGGTCGATGGACTAAGATACTGAAAATAAGAAAGAGGAAGCTGAGTCCCGTCGAAAATTGGCTTGCATTTATTGGTGAGGATGAAAAAAAGAAGAATCCTACTCGAGATTTGACGAAGAGGGTGGTGTTGGGTCTTTGAGGTGAGACTTGTACATGTGCAGATGACAAGAAAGATGAAGAGCCATTTAGTATGTAGCTCAGGACTCGGCATCTCCAGAGACTCGGGGCCTCAAGGCGTCATATAGGAAGGCCAAAGACGAGGGATACAGTCTCGCTCGTGTCTCGGCGGTACGGCCCATCCCAGCTCAGCCGCGAAGATATATGTACACATACCGTCCTATCTCAGTTCGGGATACTATGCGAGCCACCTCCGGGAGGTCCCATCACCGGATCCAATCATTTAGTGTCTTATCAACTCCCGGTTTGCCATTGTTTCTCTTGCCCCCTCCCCGCCCATGCCGTCACATCACTTCACAGGATAGCATCGACACCCCACCCCTGTGCCTACCATATTGGGGGTTCTCAACACAAGTCGGACCAAGTACAAGTTCCAGGGCACAACAAATCAACTGTTTGGTCAAGAACTCTCATGCTCAAGGTCGTTTCTTGGCCATTGACAACGATAGGGGTGTGTTGTCACGCCTCGTAATGAGATGTCAAATGCGGACGCCGCAAGCAGAAGGGCATAGGGTGAATACGCTTCGTGCACGCAGTGCAGACTGTTGGTCCCACATGAAATTCTCCGCCTCCCACCAAACTTACAAAAAAGAGGAAGGAAAGAAAGAAGAGAGAAAACCCATATTTCCTAACGACACGCCCTTCGGCCGTGTCTCTCGGCGGAGGTGGTGCCAATATGAGGACAAGCCCGGCTTGCTCCTCGGTTCTCCAACACCCACCACCACGGCACCCTTGAATGCAACTGTTCCATGTGGCGGCTTGGCTGTCAGACCCACAAGAGTGAGATTTCACTGGTAAAAATAAAAAAAAAAAAGGTGCTGCTGCTGCGTTGGGCAAGGAGGTGAGAACTGCGGAGGATTTTTCAATTCACAACGACGCTCAACATGCCACGCTGATCGACAATCGATGCATGGAAATGAAAATAGAATAAGAATTCCTTTTTCTTGTTCATTCGACGCAATTTCAGGTGGTTACGGGCATCAATGGGCGCAAATCGTATCCAGGCCAGCAGCCAGCTGACGAGATGACCAGCAACACAAAGCCCCTGCGTATATGCCCCTTCCGCACAGCTTTGCAGGCGCACTGCCAAAAACGCAGCTGCAAGTTATAGCACAGAAATAGGAGAAGACTTGTCCGTTCATGCAGTTGACAAGGCAGCTATTCGCTCTCGGCTTGTTTCGCTTGGGTTGCTTGGGTCCAGCTCCAGCCTCAGCCAGCCAACCTCAGCCAGCCAAGCAGCCAGCCATGCCCCGACCTGGACGGCGAGCGCAGAGATTATGTGTGAGGGTGAGCTTGTTTTCATTCGGGTTGTTCTGCATGTCTCTTGGCCGGAATGCAGTCCTGGATAGGACAGCCCGTCTTGCGCTGTTCTCTGTGCGTTCTGCGACATGCATCTGGGTTGGTACAACGTGGGCGTCAGCGGCGATACCGTCAAGCTGGCACAAAGTCGTAGGTACGATGACAATGGCGCCCTCCTCGGATTGGGTAACCCGACTTCGTCCTGTATTCCAAACCGGTGGGTTTTCCAGAGCTTGTCGCCAAAGTAGAACATGTTCCCGTCTCTTGGAACTCGCACGTTCTTTGTCATGGTCCTGAAGTTCCCGCAAGTCGACTCTGCCCAGGAATCGAGAGACGGATTTCGTCCCATTTCAAAACTGCCAATGGACGCGTAGTCAAGTTTCATCCATCAATGCTATGCAAAGGTGATCTTGAAGGGCGAAATGGCAAGGCAATGCTGCATATTTGTCTTTGTTCCTGACCCCAAGAAGCCACCCGATTCTCGTCGCCCCTTTGTCCCTGCCAGTGTGGTGAAGACACGGGGTGGGGGAGACGAACTGGGATTCAGGCTGTGCAATCCATCTGTCATCAAAACTGGAACCCCCTACCGCTAATCCACCGTGACACCAGACGATCTGGTATTCCAGATGTTCTGCTATGTTATAGGGTGCTGTGACTGTGTGGGAGCACACGGTCCCTCAAGGCAGCCCTTTCTGTCTTCCAACAGCGCTGTAAATCATCGGCTCGTATGACATTCCCAGGACAGACAGTATTTGGATTTGACGGGATGGGAGAACTTTTTGGTGAACTCGGGAATTCCTGGTCCGAGAATTGGGCCTTTGAATGTTGAGCTTTCGCCATGCCGCCCGGCCTTTTGTTTCAGACCCGCTCGAATACAAAGATTCGCCAATAGTTGCGAGAGCACTGGGAGCTTGTTTTGGTGAAAATGGGACAGGCTCAATATCACGCATCACTTTGGTCTTGAAGGCAGTGAGTGAGTACGTGACGTCAATGTTATGCATGAAGGGAAATGCAAATGGAAGTGGACCATTAGATGGACGAAAGCAATCAAATCGCATAGGCTCTGCAGCGAGACCTCTACAATGAGCATCGCTGTGAGGCTTCGAATAATCCATCATCCCTACGATGGCAATAAGTCAGTCGGGCGATCATGCCCGTTGCCCTGGGCCGCATGGCTGTCTCTTGGCGTCGCCCCCACGGCACAGCACGGCCCGTGTCTGAACCACTCCCATCTTACGAGGAGTATTTCCTGGCGGTTTGCCACCGTCAATTGATAGCTCAACACTTGACTTGCTGGGCATCCGTGACCAATGAGAAAGAGAAGTCCGAGATTCGAGGGAGTCCCGACAGCTAGTCTCGGGGATTTTCCATCTTGCTCGCCGAGCAGAAGAGACGGTCCCCCACGGACTGACTGACTCACCCACTCACTCACTCCAGCTTTTGCGCAGCTGTGGGAACTACATATTTGGAAGCATATACCGCCGCCCGACTTACAAGAGCCGATGCGAACCACATGGCAATCCCATGACTGGCAGTGACAAGGAGATGTGCCTGGTCCCATAAAAGGTTACATCAACAGTCCATCATGGCTGTATCGTCTGCCAACGGTTCAGTTTAATTCGGCATGAAAACCAAGCGCGATTTTCTGTGTCAGCGGGAGGTGTCTCGAGACGGCGATGTGGTGGCGTACCAGGCAGAATGCTGCAGGGCACTGTGGTGCGAACAGGCGCATTCGATTTGTGGGTTCATTTCGTCCTGTTGAGCTGCAGTTTCAGCTCGCCCTGGTGAAGTAGATTCTCCTCATCGTCAGTAAGAGGTCCCTTTTTCTTCGTCCATCGACGCTGACGATGGCGTGCGCTCGTGAAGCTGATTCTGCCATGTGGCAGGAACGAACGCTGTCGCGGAACGCTGTCGCGAACCGGCCGGTCTACCAGGGCTTCAGGCGCAATACAACATTACCAAGCCTAAACTCGGGCACCCCATACTTGATGTATCGTTACGATGTAACCAAAACCACGACCTGCCTGAGTTTTCACCTCGTGTTTCGATCAAAGCTGAATCTCATGCACTCAACGGCCAATATTTCGAGATAGAAGTACATTGCTCTCAGCTCGAATATCGCCGGTCAATCAATTTGAACCGGTAGTGCTCTGCAATTGCCGAATGTCAATTTTGAGGAGGGAACGCTTTGGCCATGTCTGATGCCATTTTTTCCCGCGACGGATATGGTACGGTTCTTCTGGTAGCCGAAATGTTGTGACGGCATCCGGCCTTAACGGGCAAGTCTGGCTGTCTAGCAAGCAAATGCGTGGCTGACTTCCCACAGCCGCTCACCCATGCACTTCATTCAACGCATCTTGATGCGAGCTTTTAAAGCCGGCAATTACCGGATCTCGACACCGATTGCAACAGGTTCCGTCCGTCGACTTCACCACTCCACGGACTTACAGCAATTTGTCCGACAAGATCCGAATCCGGTTGCTTCTCCATCATGAGGCTAATTGTCTGCACCACACTGGCTCTTGTTCTCCGGTACGATCTTCCAAAATATAGCTAGGCAGGGAAAGCTGTTGATGTGCAACCTTAAGGACTGGAGACAAAAAGTCTTCAGTGTGTCGTTTCGGTCACCTCCGGAATAGCCAGCCACATGCAGGGTTCGTCTTGGTGGCGAATGACCTGGGAAATATTTTTACTGGTCAGGAATACTTATCCTTCCAAAAATGTATTGGAATCGACAAGGATAGCACGTTGGAATGTATCGTTACAGGCCAGATTTCCTGATGTTTCTGTACTGGCCTGATGACCTGCGCGAACAAAACTTTATGCCTATGCATGATCGAGGCCTTCAATTAGCTTCAAATACGTATACAGCACGCCAAAGTGGCTGGAGTCTCGTTGGCTTTTTTGCAAACTCGGGAAGGGACTTTTTTTAGTGGCATAATGTTGGCCAACAAAGAAACTCACACCACGTCGGAGAGGGCATAGTCAAGTGACAACAGATGAAGGCCAGCTCACCTGCAGCACGAAATGAAGCTTTACAAGCTGTGTTTTAAGCGAGCCACCAGATGTTTCTGTTGTCCTGCACGATGGGCTGCTCGTGCCGCCCCGGGAGTCTAGGACCATGAATCCTCGAGCTCCAACCAAGGAAAAGGGTGGTGACACGAACAGAATGGAAGCGCGCGAACTGCTGACGGGCCGCAAAGGGACACCGGGTCCCTTCGCTTCTGTGGCGGTGGCAGATGGCGGCGGAAAGGCCGAGGTTGAAACGCAAATGTTTTCACAGACGTGGCGAACAGGGAGATGCTGAAGAGATGTTCAACTCGACCGTGTCATCACAAGAGCGAGAGCCGCCAACACGTGCCAGCCAGTCTGTCTCTGCTCTTTCCCATTTCTATTGATTGGACCAACGTCAATAGCTCGTTCGCACTTGCCAACTTTTTAGTGCTCGCCGTGCACGGTCCCACAACCGAAAACAGATGAGACAGAGAGAGGTGTGAAAATTGATATTCCGGTGACAATGAAACGGTCTGGGAGCTAATGCTCAAGTTCTTCAATCGTCACTTTGTGTCAAGCTTCCAAGACCCATTCTTAGAGATGTGCTGGATGTCCAAATGCTTCTTACGGGGGTCATTAGTTCCGGACATCGTTGGGCGGGATAGATTGTGGTGGCTGTGGCAGATAACCAGTCCTGGCCGATGGACGTCTGCGGCCTGTGTAGAGCATAAAACGTTTCACGTACCTCGAAGACGACCTCTAGGACTCCACAAGACTCGATGAGAAATATGATTGTGATGGAGGCTTCGCAGGCGCCTTCGCTTTCAAAGTCTTTTGCGTCTTCTTCGCGTTCACAGGAGTCTCCTCGCCGGGTGGTGATTTGATAAACCCGCAAGCTATTACAGGTCATGCAGGCGAGTCCTTATCAATACCAGGTGCAGGGTAACCTAATGCTGAAGCACGCGTTCCTACCTCTGATACTACAAGAATAAAAAATTCCAAGTTTTACATCAGACTGGTCCTTTCTGCGACATCTCTGGTCTGCGTAAAATTCACTAGATAGTAAAGCTAGCTCAGACTTGCTTCATTTCATGCTGAGTTCATGTCGGGACTACCTCACCGAAGGGCAATAGATAATCCTGTGATACACTATTCACGTACTTCTTCAGCCCTCACAGTAACAAGCTTGTCCAACAAAGACAAGCTGATGTGAGTGCGATTTGTCATAATTTTTTTATACGGGCCGTCGCAGTGGTGGGTTGAAGAGTGCGAGTATTTCCAATTTTTCGAGATAAGAAAAGAAAGTTTGCCAATATCTGTAAGTAATGAATGTTATTGAAGACGAGGAGGCAAGTGGATCATGATGCTTCGGAAATAGGCCTCAATTGGCGTCCAGGTCCACTTGCCGGCAAAGTCGACGGTCGCTGGGGGAATGACAGGCCAAAGCTCATGGCCCATGCGGCGAGGTTCACGTCGGCGGCGTCGGTCTCGTGGTTTACGGAGGCATTGAGATATTGTGTCAATAATCTGCAAGGCAAAGAATGGTATCGAAAAGTGGAGCGATAGGCCAGTGATGCTCCTGATGAAATTGAATGGCGGGAGCGTGGCTTTTGCTGTGCCACCTTGCTGCCCCCCGACGGCGCGCTTATTGGTGCTGGTTGCACTGTGGCGGCTGTTGGTAAGATGACGCAAGGGGGGTAGGGTGAAGGGGGGGGGAAGGGCGGACATCTAGAGGCCTGAACAGGTCGAACAAGTTTCGTCGTTCGAATGTTCATCACGTGCTTGACGGAGCGGCTATGCGGCCAATATAAAAGGGTGCGTTCATCGGGCATCGGTCCTGGCTTAAATGGCATAAAAAAGTATATAAATTAATAATTACTTATTTCCATTAACGCACAGCCATAGATTAATGCCATTTAAGCCAGGACCGATGCCCCATGAACGGGCCCTATAGAAAAGGAAAATGACTCAATCAAAAAAAAGTGGAAGATTGACAAAAGAGAAACCTCGCAATGGACAAACGGGGAATCGAACCCCGGACCACTCCCAAGCTACGAGCAGAAACCCGGATGATGCTAAGGGAGTATTATACCACTAAACCATTCGCCCAGATGTGATGGTTTGCAGTCGCTATTTATATATATATCGAGCGCAGCATTAGGTCACGAAGCGCAAGAATATTTCTGTCCCGTTTGAAAATGCTAGCGCTTGTGACTTTGTGTGGTTCATTCATCTATGCGAGTCTCTAGCCCTGACGGACAAATGCTCTACTCTTAGTCTGGTGTCACCAGGAACAGAACAGCCAGTGTGGGATGGTCCGCTGCCACCAGCCATCATGCCGGCGCTTGTGGCCACGGCAGGGCGCCAGGTGGATGAAAGAGTCGAGTGTGGTGCTTCTTCCCAGTTTTCATTGGCGCCGACGTTTCTCTGCGTCGTCATAGCCGCTGCCCCGCGATTGATTTGCCTGAGTGCGCTGGAGCGCTCATCAAGCGCACTTCGACGAGCAGGCAGGCAGGCAGGCAGGCAGGCAGGCATTTCCCCTTGAACATTTACTGCACCCGCACTCATCCATACATCCATATCTTCCTCGTGATCGTCGCCGAGTTTCACGAGGAGAAGTAGAATCCGCTTCGCCCGACTCTCTACCGTCTTCATCATGCCTTCCGGGAGCAATGTAGGCACGACTCCGAAGCACCCTTGCTTCGATACTCCAGATGTCCCCTTCTCTGCTGTCTGGCATGTGATGGCTCAGACCTGAAAGATGGAACGTCGAGTTGGTTGACCAGACTCTTTTTGCAGGACCCGAAGCTCCTCTACGCCATTAATGGCATCAAGGCCTACCACATCGCCCAAGGCAACGAACGAGCACTGAACCCCTTCGGGCCCCAGACACTTTCGTTGCTCATGGTGCCGACATCGTCTGGCTTTGCTGACGCATCCGGCTTCGAAACAGGCGAGGAAGATTTCTATCTGCATCTTCACTTGCCGCCGGAACTTGATCTGCCTCTCCCCGCCACGACGCAGATCTACCACCAACCTCCCACGAGCTACCTGATACCTCGATGGGACCTCGGTCCCGACAGCGGTGCCTTCACCCGCATCGAGTTCCCCGCTGTCGGCACTCGTGATGGCGTTCGGGAAGATGTCGATACCTTCGAGACCATTCTCGCGCAGTGCACTGCCTTTCTGGAACGCGCTCAGCCCCCTGGGCCCAAGAAAGGCAAGATGGCACCCGTCGCGGCGTCTTCTGCCAAGGCAAGATCTGATCCGGCGGATACGGGTGAAGCGCTGCCTCCCTATGATCCTGGTACTTTCACGAAAGGCGAGGCCTATGTCCAGGGAAGCATGAGTTCCTCCCCCAAGGGGGCCTCCTCCAAGGGGGCCTCCACCAGGAAAACCTCCAAGGAAGCCCCAGGAGGTCGAATCGTTTTAGTAAACGAGGAAGATGGTAGTGTCGTTGGTGAGCTGGGCGACGCATACCAAGTTGTAGAAGACAAAGCCATCAAACCTGGATCCAAAGGTCTGTGTCTCTCCATCGATAAAAAAGAAAGGGGGAAAAAAGAAGAAGACAGCTGTGGGCGATGGAATTTCCCTCGCAAGCAATCCGCGTCCGGCATGCTAATTTCAGCCTACGTACAGATCCTGTCGAAATTGCACTGCCAACCGATTCCTCGCAGGCTATCAAGGTTCAGCCCGCTCCGGGATATAATGACGACGACGACGACGACGAAGACAGGATACATCCCGCCTACAAAAAGTCCACCATTGTCAATATGGGAATGCGAGCATCTCGTCTTCTCATTACAACGTCCGATTACGTGGCGCAAACCCTCACTAGCCAGGCTGAAAATTACACCAAGAATAGCCAGCCCGCCGCCAAGCCCGTCACATTCACGCCTACGACTCACGAGCACATCCGTAAGATCAACCAATACTCCACCAAGGCCGCGGGCTTGTCTGCATCGACAGTCGGCTCCATCGCCAAGGTTGCGCAAAACTTGGGTGCCAACCTGTCCAAACGAAAGGATGGTCGTGCGCGTGGGTTCGACAAGGACGGCAATGTCATCGACACTTACAAGCCGGGAATGCTCAACAAGAGCCTCATGGCGTTCAGCACAGTTGTGGATGGCATGGAACAGGCCGGACGTAGCTTGCTTACCAGCACCACGTCGAGCGTCAGCCACGTCGTTGAGCACAAATGGGGTCCCGAAGCCGGCGAGGTGTCGCGTCATCTCGGTGGCGGCGTCAAGAACGTGGGCCTCGTCTACATCGACGTGACGGGCGTTTCCCGCCGCGCCGTCCTGAAGAGCGTGGCCAAGGGCATGGTGGTGGGAAATGTCAAGGGCGGCGGCAAGGTCATTGTTGGCGATGGCGGAGACAACAATGAGCAAGGTGGCTCCGCGGCCGCGGGCGGCCGAAAGGATGTGGGCAACGGCAGGAAAGGCGAGACACCCCACGATGCTCGCGTTGACGGTGCGAATATTGCGCACGGCGAGAAGCAAAGGAATGGGAAGAACGCCGCTATAGATGGGACTCGCAGACAGAACGGTAGTTGAGGGTGGTGGGTAGGAAATAAGGAAGCCACATGACGGTCGCGGGGTATGATTTGTGTTGCATCAAGCATAGATGGACATTGAGTCAGTACATAATGTTTATAGACAAAAGTGGACGGACGAATTGGCGGATTTTTTTTTTTTTTTTTTTTAAAGCATCTGATTGATTTGCATCAGTCGCATGGCATCACGTGGGAGCGTGCTGGCCCTCGCGTCGCCGGCGCATCAACTCCACGCACCGCACGTCTCGTCACGTCTCCTCCCATCCCATCCCATCTCACCACACCGGCTCCACTCCCACCTGGAACTGCAACGCATTTTGCCCTCGCCAGCCATTCAACCTCCAACTAACCAAAGCCCGTCCGTCTCGCGCCGCCACAACCGCCAGCTCCATGTGTCGGTTTGAGCTACTCGGCATCATCGTTCTCATTTCCCACGACATACAAGACTCGATCAAGCGCAGGCGAGCGGCGCGCGACACACGATGCTCCACGAAATCCTCCTGTCCCTCTCCGGCCACCCATCACCTCTCCTACGGCTACCGAGCTCACCCGAAGCAGATGCCCTCGCCGGAATCACACCTCCCGAACGACAACTGCTCTCTTCCGCCGGTCACATAAGCCAACTGCACACGAAGCTCATTGCCTACTCCCTCGAGGTGGCCACCTCGCACCCCAGCACCATCTGCCGAGCCGTCTCCACGGCCATCAGCTCCGTCCACCTCGCCGCCTTTCAAAGAAAAGTCCTCGACGTGGAGGCGAGTGTGCTGAACAAGGATGCGGCGCTCGTGGGCGCCTACAATATTGTGCCCCTGACGGCCGTCATGGGCGAGTTCCAGCAGTGGACGAGACGGCTGGAGTGGCTGTGGGATACGGTGCGCTTCATCATGGCCACGGATGACGAGGGCCGGCCTTGTCGCGGCGCAGCGCTCATCGATCGGCTGAGGGACGAGCTGCAGAGCGGATATCAGGATGTGGCTGCCACGGCCGAGAGTCTGGTCCAGGCAGCAGAGACGGCGTGGCTGAAGCAGGTTTCGGCATGGGTGCTGTATGGGAGGCTGCCGAGCTTTGGGGCCGACGACTTTTTTGTACAGGCGACGACGGCGACGATGCAGGGCGCGCCCGACGACTACAGCTGCAGGGTGGAGTGTCTGCCGTCCTTTGTCTCGGACGCGACGGCATCGTCCATGCTGTTTATCGGCAAGTCCCTCAATCATGTGCGCGCCATGAACACCACAAGCTCAACAGCAATAACAACAACGACAACACTCACGGGAGTCGCCGCGCACGTGGCGGCCAAGCTGTCAGAGCTATCGACGTTGTCGCTGCCGCTCGAAAGCGCCGACTTTTCCAAAGCAATCAAGGCCATTCGAACGTCCTTGTCCGAAAACACCCTCCAGCGAATGCTTCCGTTGGCCAAAGTCTCGGAAACGATGCACCTACTACGCGACTTCTTCCTCCTCGGTCGAGGCGAATTTGCCATGGCCCTGACCCACGAGGCCGACGAACGGATCCGCAATCGGTGGCGGAGCCGAGCGGCGACGGCGGGGAGAGCCGGAGGACAACGCCATCATCAGAGCGACAGTCTGGGAAACGACAAACAGGACGGGGGCATCAAAAACGTCACGGTCAAGGATGGAGAAGTGGCCGCCGTGCTCAACAGGACGTGGGCCGCGCTCGTGTCCATGCAGGGCCAACACGCCGAGGAAGACGACCAGCTGGACCTGGCCAGGGGCTTGATACAGCTCCATCTCACAAAGTCGAAACCGCCTGCTGCCCTGACCACGGGCCGGGGCTTCGACGTGGAAGCCGCCAGCCATGTGGCCGCGTCGCCGTTCCGCAACATGCTGTTTGGCGTGCCAGCCATGCTGAGCATCGACCTCCCCTCGCCTCTCGACATGGTCATCTCGCCATCGGACCTGCAGCTCTACTCGTCCATCAACGCCTATCTGCTCTCCCTGCGCCGCGCAAACATCCGCCTCACAGACCTCTGGAAAATCACGTCCCTTCGGCGCCACTACCCTTCTCCGCGCGGCGCCTCGGACCACGCCGTCACGCTTCGCGAGCGCTGGTCCGACCGCGCCTGGCTCCTCCGCAGCACGTGGACCACGGCCAGCGCCGCCATTTTCTTTCTCGGCGAGACGGAAGCCTACTTCCAGACCGAAATCGTTGGTGGTCTCTGGGACCATTTCCATGCTTGGCTCTTGCCCTCGGCACCGTTGCCGTCGCCGCCGCCGCCGCCATCACTATCATTACCATCATTACCACTACAACCACGATCCAAGCGACGACGTTGCTCCGACGGCTATGGCTCCGGCTCCGGCTCCGGCTCCGGCTTCATTACCCCGAACCCCATCCCAGCCCCGGCTCCTACAAAACCCCCTCCTCCCCACGACCCCGAAACCCTCTCCACAGCCCACACCCTCTACCTCCGCACCCTAACCCACCGCCTCCTCCTCACCCAACCCTCCTTCACGCAGCCGCTCTACGCCCTCCTCACCCACATAGACCACCTAGCAACCCACCTCCACCGGCTCCACTCCCTCTACACCTCCTCCGACCTCTACCACGACGCCGGCGTCCTCGACGCCTCCTCCTCCGCCGCAGACCCCAACCACGAGCAATCCCAGCTCCTCGACTCCCTGCACGCCCTGCACCACAAGGTCAAGCAAGGCATTCAACACGCCGTGCATGCGCTCCGTGGTCTCGAGTCCGACCCAGTCTTCCTCGCAGAATGGGATGGTCAGACGCTCGTCGAGCATGGTGCGTATGGGGAAGCAGACGGGGAGACGTCTAGGCCGTATGTGCCCGGGAGAGTGGGCGGTGTGGATCGCTTGCTGATGAAGTTGGATTTCGGCACTTGGATCGAGGGCCATACCATGATGAATGACGGCGACATCTCAATGGGTTGAAAATATGGGGCGAGGAGATGGGCGACGGGGGATTTTGATCCTTTTCTTTTATTGTTTTCGAGTGCTTTCATGCGCTATTGGAACGAGTTGCACCAGGGTCCTGAATATAAATACCGATACGGGTCACATACGGAAAATGGCATGGAATAAAAGGGTACAGACATGATCCGGAACGGCTCTGGTCGCAGAGGATGGTATGTAACGATATGTCACGAAGTCACGAAGTACATGACGCCGAGTCTAAACGATTCTGCTCCCCAATATAAGCCTGCATCCGCGGACACAGAGAATGATGTACAATATTATGAGAGGCACGCAACAAAGCATATCATGGTTTCATCTTCAAGCCTTTGATAAAAACCACATCTTCTCTTTATGCTGATGATCTGCATGCCATGTCAAGCACTTAACACATATAGTTCTTGAGAAAGGTCAAGCACGGATGACGTAATAGCCTTTCTAATATAAAACCAGATTTAGGAACCCCCCCCCCCCCCTTCTACTTCAGAGACCCAATACCTTTGCACGCTCGCTAATTGCCCCCACCACCACCACCAAAAAAGAGAAATCGTCAAAGAAACTGATGCTGCATACATCGTCTTATTATATTATATCCTATATGCAAGGCAGTCGCTAAGTATGGCAAAACAATTCGTGATTTCATCGGCGCAGCTCTTGCCGCGTCATTCTGCTGTCGCCACGTATTAATAGACAGACATGGCTTGGCCAAAGTGGAATGGTCTAGTCGCAGTCCGATTGCGAAATCGGCCTAATATGCCACGGCGCCAGGTCCGCTCCGGATCGCAGTGGACCTGACGTTGGTCCGACCAAAGTGGGGCCGAAACAGGCCGACGGCGTTTAGTCGATTGCCATTCTCGACGAATGCAGTCGTCAACGAGAGCCACAAGACCTGTTGCGATGAAGATCCTGGCAACTATTAGTGCTGACGGACGACAAATGATGATATATCAAAATGTGCAATAAATAGGCGTGGCTGTGTTGGGGGGAAAAAGAAGCAGAAAAAAATCCTTACTCGGCCACATCTTTCGGCCCGGTAATGACGGACCACTGAAACCACATGTAGCATGGAGGGACCCAGCCTCCAGCTCGCTTTTCTACATCAATCTGAATGCGACTTTGTCGTTCCTGTTCAATATAGGCCAGCACATGACGACTGTCGTGGCGCCGCAGATGGAATGAAAAGGTATTGAGATGCTTATTCACGGTTCGCTTCCAGGTATATGTGTGACCCCACCACTCGAAGCGGTAGCGTTTTGAACTGCGGCGAGCAACCTGAACGCGAGCATAGTTGCCAAACTCGAGCTTGATGTTGTTGGTCGGCGTGAGGAGAAGTGAGGGGGGCAGGGACTTGGGCTTGGAACTGGTGGTCAGGCGAGCACGAGCAGACTCGTCAGAGGGCCCGTCAAAACCGAAGTCGGTGGTAGGACTTGCACCACTGCTTTTTGATGAGACCGAAGATGTGCCTGTGATGGCACTTGCAATAGTAGAAGGCCGCGAGGTGGACAAAGACGGTGATTTGAGTGAGAAGCAAGACGCACGCAAGGCATTTGTGCGATGAAAGGGTGCCGTCACGTAGCGAAGTGCTGACGAGACGGACCGTTGAATGCCGTGCTGCTGTTGCTGCTGCTGGTGCTCTTTTCGTTGTTTTTGTGAGTTGCTCGAGGTAGAGGTGTATTCACGCTTTGAGAAGCATACCTCTCGTCCCGAATCCCGACAATATCTTCGCAATGAGAAATGACGCTTCACCAAGTCATGCATGCGCAGATGGAATAGCTGCACAGTCATGGGTCCATCGTAGGCACCATTGGAGCCCCCGATTCCCCAGGCAACCGTGTCGACACGCAGGTTCATGTTGCCATCCGGCGTAGTGTCGTCATGACGGATGGACAGGCCGTCCTTCGAGGGGAACAAATAACGAAACGAGCGGGGGTCGGAAGGTCTGAGGGGGGGATCGGTGGGCTCGGCACCGTAGTACGGACACAGAACTGGTGGAATTGCACAATCCTCGGGGGTGAACAGACGCTGTGCTTCGGCTTGTTCATCTTCTAGAATGGGCAGCTCATATTCGTCGGCAAACTGATAGTCCAGAGGGTTCGTGGAATATTGAGAGTCGTATGTATTGACGGAGAGCTTCGACGCCGAGGGGGAGGGGGGGAAGTATGCAATGGTCGGTGTGGAAGAGTCTTGTTCCATTGTATTTAATGAATCCATTCTGTCCATTCCATCAATTTCCCTGGCCGAGTCGACTACCGCGCCGGGAAAACGCGAGGGGGACACAGCATCGGTTCTTGATAACATATAGGTACCGGACAGGTCGCTCGGGCGTGCAGATGATAGTGATGAGTAGCAGGAGTAGCTGACTGAGCTTGGCGACTGATTCAAATCAGGCAATGAGGCGATGAAGTGTTGGGTGGGCCGGCGCACTGAATACATGCTGTGTTTGTTGAATATGTTGATGTCGGTGTTGCTGTTGTTGTATTTGTTGTTGTTGACTAAGTGCAGTTGTGTGGTGAGTCTTGTGAAGACAGGAACATATGAGAGGAGACAGTTGAGGCCAAGTCGGCGCTTACCTACAATGGTCGATATCGAGATTTTTTTCTTCTATTTCTCTCTTCTACGATTTGGAACTCGGTGGGATAGGCGATGGCATGCATCCACGAAGATCAAAGCAAGGCGGTGCCTGAAACGGGTGGAAACAAGGGGACCGGGGATGTCGGGAAGGAGCTTGCGAGATATTGATGAAGTGCATATGAATGTTGCATGTACATGTTGTGTATGTAAGGACAATATGTGCATGTTCATGTCAGGCTGGCACCGAACAGGAAGTCGCAGCCTATGGGCCGCAAGCCGTTCCAGGACGGCGAGGCAGGTAGAGTCAGTGGCGTGAGCCAGCACAAGAAGTTAACATGCATATATGTGCCTACCTAGTGCCTACCTAGGTAGTAGCACCTGCCTATTCTGCGAGTCTTGCTTCTTTCCGGCATTAATCAACCAGACCGGGCTTGTTTCTGGCGATGCGATGACCACCAGGCAGCCCCGCGATGGAGACAGCTGCCAGCGATGGCACATCTGGAATAGAGCACGACGTCACCGTCACCCCACGTCACCCCACGCCCACCCCGCCGGCCAGGCCAGACCCCTTGCCCGCCTGGTTGGCCCGTCGACGCGTTGATCCCAGTGCCGATGACCCGTTGCTTGTTGGCCTTGACTGTCAACTACCAGGCGACAGCAACGGCATTGATGGACCAGACATCAGATGTCGATCCTGCCATGTTTTCGGCTTGAGCCGAGCTACCCGCTCGCGAGTCTGTGAAGGAAGGGAAGTGAGCACGGAAGCGACAGAAGCAGCATGAAGTACGAAGCAGTACGAAGCAGCACGAAGCAGCACGAAGCCAGCGCAACTCTCGAGTCCCGTTTACTTGTCCACACTACATTCACGTCCGCGTCCGCTTCCTCTTCCACTTCCACTTTCACTTCCGCCAAACTCACGCAACATGCCACCACCCACTGCACTGCACTGCACGTGCATCCGCATCCGCACAAGATGAGCACTAGGAAAAACTCAGGCAGCAATCCTCACCCCCCAGCGCCCCATCGTCTGGTATCTCTCGACCAGGTCCAGCCCTGATGTGAACTCGGTCTTGCATGATGTGAACTCGGTCTTGCATGCACATGTACCGCGCGTGCGTGTGCACTAGACTCACAGACACCGCCGCACACAAGTCCACATAAAAGCGTCGCGATGCCTCGCAGGGTGTGAGCGGGCCAAAAAAAAAAAACATGATTCGTCCCACGATGTGTATACGTGCAGCCATGCACCAGCCACGCAGCAAACATCAACCAAAAACAACACATCAAAACATCAATTAGGCAAACATTCATCACTCCGTTCCCCATTTCATATCCACACACACCCACCAGTCAAGCAACCATCTCGATATCAAAAAGGCCCCTACTCCTCCTCCACTATCCCGCTCGTGTCTGTCCAGCCCCCATTCGCCAACCCCAGCATAGCACATCACATCTCCGTCCCGAGCCACCCACCGGAGAAGGTATTACGGCCCGAAAACCGCAACATCCGTTTCCCCCCAAACGCCCGAAATGAAGCCCCCAGGTAAATACCAAGAAAAGAAGGAAAGAAGAACGCGTCCTAGATAAAATACCAAATAAGATCCTCCAGCCAGGAAAACCTAGTCCGAAATATCAGCGGGAAGAAAATACCCAGAAAGGGCCCCAAATGTGCCTAACATGTTGCCCAACATGTGTTCCAAAATAAACATCCAAAATACCCCGAGTCTCCAAGTCTCCAAGTCTGCAAGTCTGCAAGTCCCAAAGCCCCCAAGTCCCCAACTCTCCAACTCTCCAAGTCCCCGACTCCACGACTCCACGACTCCACGATCTCCGAGTCCCCGACCCCCGAGTCCCATCCATGCTGCCCTACCCTCCCCACAACCCCAGCCCAAACCTTCAGCCGCAAGCGCAGCGCAACCCACGCGAACTGCGTCTCGTCATCATTCATTCATACCCTCTCTCATTCTAATTACCAACCCTTTTCATCCTCATGTCTTTCTCATCCTTCACCCCGGCGACCGTGGCAGATATTGTCTCGAAATAAAACAATATACCTAAATTTAAATAGATAAAATGCGCTAACAGAAATACTTCCTATGATTATGCGAACACGGCTTCTCTCCTTACAAATGCTGAAATGACTTCTCTGCTCTGCCCTCCTCTGCCCTCCTCTGCTCTCACCGAGCTCGTCCCAAACGCACGGCATTATACTTTATTGCTACATACACGGTTCAGCCCGGCCCAACCAAACTCAAACCCAGACCCAAACCCAAACCCAAACCCACGTCGAATGCCTCATGCCCTGAATGCATACCTCTTCTCTTCTTTCCATTCTCTTGTGCTCCTCTCGACAGGTCGACTGCCTTCATGCAGGAGCGCCGTGGCAGACAGACCAGGCACGCACATAACTTTGCGTAGATACCAACAGTCGGCGGGTGCATGCATGCAAAACCCGACTTTTCCCTCGCCACTTCATCACCAAAGCCAACTGTCAGAAGTCCACACATTGACTCGCACGTCTGGCAGTCGGCCCGAAGGAGTGCCACGCCAGTTCCACTACGGCTGACTGTTCCACCCAACCCACGTGCGAGGCACCACTCGCCAAATCTTGACTTCACCACTCCGCAGATCGTCCAGCTTGTAGCTCTCCAGCTTGACCTTTTTGTTCTCTCGGCCCTGCTCCCACGCCCGAACCTTCTTCTTGGTCCCGTCCCACTCCGCTACCACGCCGACGTGGTCCGGCTTGCCCACCTCTGCCGAGTACTTGGCGTGCATCGGCCCGTGCTTGCCTTGGAACTTGGCGTTGCGGAACGAGATGATGTCACCCGCTCGCATCACATCCTGCTGCTGCGTCGATGCGTTTGCCATGTTTGCGTACACCAATGCGCCGTAGGAACGTGTGCCCACCGGTGGTAGCGCTGCACTCAACGGCCGCAGTAGCTCCATGACGAACCCTTGCGGCGTGCCATCGTCCACCACCGTGTCCTTCCTCGACGCGGCCGCTGTCGAGATCTGTCGCCCGAATCGCTCGTAGAATTCTTCCATTTGGTCTTGACGCAACGCCCGCGGTGGAGCCTCATGCCGCTGCTCCACTTTCACGTCAGAAGGGTCGTACGGATTGTACCGAGCTGTGATGATGGTCTGCGAATAGTCCTGAAACAAAACAAACACGTCCCGTGTGACGACCGTCTTGGATCCTTGGTTCGTCGTTGTCGCTTCCTCGCTCTCAAAGAAGATGTCTTTGCGGCCTTGGAAGACGGGCGGTACTTGATTCGCCTGCTTCCACCAACCACTCTGCACGGCCAGGTCAACGTCATTGGCGATGAAATCAGAATCCACTCCTGGCCGGTGCAAGTCTATCGATCTTCTGTTGCTCATGCTTGTGCGGGGCACGTCAATGGACTGTCGGTTGCTGGGACGCGACGGCAGTGCCGATGGAGGAAGCATTCGTCGGTCTAGCGGGGGCGCTGCAGGAGCAGCATCTGCTGGCCCTGCCGGGAAACAATCCTGCTTTTCCTCGACATGAGGCGTCCTTTGGCTAAAGCTTGGGGCGCGAGGCGCTGGGGGCGACACGTAACTATAAGGGTCGTAGTCCTCCGCGTCTAAAGTAGCTCCGACCGTCGCCGCAGAAGGCGCAGACGGAGCTGGAGACTCCTTGACGTGCGAAGCCGCCGGTGGTGGTGGTAGTGGCGGTAGTGGAGGGGGCGGCGGAGCGGCCCGGGGGACATCCACGGACAGCCTCCTGTTCTCGGGCGGCAGCTGGTTTGGCACTGGAGGTGGCACCGCACGTGGAGCCGCGGCGGCGGGAAGGGGAGGTGGTGCTTTGGGCGGAGCCTCTCGAGCGGGTGACTGAAGGATGCTTTCCTCCAAGGTCGAGTCTCTGGCGTGCGCCTTCAGGGCATCTTTGTGCGGGACCGACGAGCCGATGTCGGTGTCATAGTCGCCTTCATACTCTGTGATTTCCTCATCATCCTCCTCGCCCGCTTGCAATGGGGGCGGTGGTGGTGGCCGGCTGGAAATGGGTGGAAGAACGGAAGCGGATCCAGGAATCGGCGGTGGTAATCGGCTTGACCGCTTGACTACAGGAACAGTAGGTGATGATGGTGAAAACTCATCAGGGCGAGGCGACAGAGGTGGTAATCTCGAGGGTGACGTGAGGGCTGGTAGGGGTGGCATGGTAGGTGAGCGCGCGCCATGAATGTCAGCAGCTTGCTCCGAGTCCAAGTCCTTGTCCTTGGTTCCAACAGAAAGCTCGTCATCCGAGACAGAGCCATCCGTAGGAGCTGTGAACTCAGCCGCCGGGGGAGGAGGGGGAGCACGAGCTTCACATAAAGTCGTGAACAATTAGCACCTCACGTGAGCACCAAAAAGAAAAAAAAGTTCGGACGGTTTACAGACTTACATTCCGTAGGTACTGGAGGAGGGGCTGTTCGATCGCCCGGGATTGGGGGGTGTCCGCTGACAACGCGACGCGGTGCTGGTACTAAAGTTAGTTGATATTGACAACCGATATTGGAAAGAGGAATGAACATGGCACGTACGGGCAATTTCGACGGCGGCTGCCGGGACAGTCGCCGCGTGGTGGTTATCGTCCTCGTCAGCATCATCAGCATCGACTTTGCGTCCAGGCGTAAGTGTTGGCGCCGGGAGAAGCGCGTCTCTGGAGGGGACGGGAGTCGCCTGATATCCATCGTCGTCGGTGGCGTCATCATTGTTCTCGTTGCCATCATCGATGTGGACTTCCTTCTCTGCCTCTTGGTGCCTTCGACTAGGAACAAAAGGGTGACCCATGCCGGGTAAAGCCATAGCCGTCGGGATTGGAGGCGGTGGTGCTCGAGATGACTGCATTCCAGCTTCGTTCTCAGCCATTGATGATGACTCGACAGAGTGTGCTATCCTCTTCTTGGGCGGAGCCTTGGAGGATATGGGAGGGACTGGCGATCCAAACATGCCAAGAAACCCCATGCCGCCGCTCATTTTGGCCATCCTGGCGCGTAGCTCCTCCTTCCGCCTGACTTCGGGGTCCATATCTTCTGGTTCCTCAGCTTCTTGATCCTCTTCACCTTCACCTTCACCTTCTTCTTCTTCTTCTTCTCCCTCTTCTCGTTCATCTTCGATCCTGTCCTCATTTGTAGCTGCAGTAGAAGCCGTTGGTATGCGGTGCACGTGTCTAGCGACATCCTCGCTGTCCTCGCGCTCAGTGGTATCATCTTGTCCCTCCGTAGTGTCGCCTGCACCAGACATGTCAGCTTCATTGCCGTCATGGATGTATTCCTCATAAGGTCCCTTGGAGGCTCGTCGACGAGGCAGTGGCGGCACCCTCGTGTTGGCATCATCCGTGGATGTCCTGGTTTCAGTTTCAACTGTCGTGGCCCGCTCGAGCACAGGCGAAGAGGGTCCCTCTCCGGGGGCAATCCCTTGTTCAACGGGAACAGTGGCTTCGGGTTTCTTCTTCGGAGGCTTTTTGGGTTTATCTTTCTTCGCCACGGCTTCTGTATGACGCTGAGCTTGCTCCATCTGCTGCCTTTGGAGTAATGCGATACGTTCCTTTAAGCTGGTGGGCTTGGGTAGATCATCGTCAGCACCTTCATGGCCGCCCTGCTGTTCTGCTGGTACCAAGCCCGCCTCCAAGGTTTGAGCCTCTCTCTCCTTAGGCTCTGAATGGTCTTCTCGACGGTAAAGATTGGTCGTTGGCTTCTCACGGGTCGGAGGTATATATGCATTGCGGCTCGGAGGAGGTGCCACAAACGGCTTCTTCACGAAATTAAAGCCGCCGGGAGTGAATGGGGCAACTGGTGGTGCCGCAGGCTTGTTAAAGGCAGCGATCCGGTCCTTGAATGACGACGGCTTCTCGGAAACGGGTGGAGGTCCAGGCTTGAATTTCGGTGCGGCTGCTTCAGAAGCTTTGTGCACTACTGGGGAAGAAGCGGCGACGGGGGGATGCTTGGAGAAAGCAGGTTCAACAATTGCTTTGGTTGTGGCTGGCGCTGAAGCCGGTACCGGTACCGGTACACTTGGGATTGCACGCTCTGCTTCCTCATGGCCGGTCTCTCTGCTATCTTCAGATTTGTGTTCTGGCTCAGGCTCGGGCTCGGGCTCGGGCTCGGGCTCGGGCTCGGGCTCGTGAATTGGTGGTAAACTCTCCGCGAGTATTGTCTGTGGCTGTGGTTCATCTTCGGGTTGAGCGGTCTGAGCAGTCTCGAATTCCTTCTTGGGACGCGATCTCGTCGGGCGAGGAGGGGCAGTAGGCTCAAACTTCTCGACAAAATTGCGTGGGAAGATGCCTTCCTTCTTCACGCCCTGATCGTCTGTATATTCGCCTGTATACCAGTCATCGTCTTCAGCCTCGGTGATGGTGATGATCTGGCCGACGTCAAAGTTCAGATCGTCTTCGTGAGGCGAGGTATACTCGTAGAGCGCCTTGACCCGGAAGCGCGCGGACATGGCGAGGCAGCAAACAAGCTGCGTCACAGACGGCGCTGTGACACGTCTGCCGCGGCTGGGCGAGATTTTTCTTCTTCTTTTTTTTTTTTTTTGCAATGAATAAAGAACGTGC